>JAHLJT010004567.1:9109104-9121598 GCA_031308135.1 Acheta domesticus | reverse complement strand
TTTTACTCCTTCCATAACCCGGGATGAACGAAAGGGGGTGGAGTTGGGTTACGCCTTTTCTGGTAAAGAGGTTTATCCCGGAAGCGAGGGTGAGAGAAAACTGTGCGCGAGATGCAGTCGGGCGATTTCCTTACTTCTTCTAAAACATCGGATGAGCAAAAGGGGATGCAGTCGGACTACGTCTTCCGCAGATAACGAACGGTGAAAGAGGGTCATCTAGGAAGCGGCGTTGAGGGATGCAGTCGGGCGCTTCCCTTACTCCTTCCAAAACGGCGGATGAACGAAACGAGATGCAGTCGGGCTACGCCTTCTCAAGTAACGAAACAGTGCAAGGGGATCATCTGGGAGGCGGCGGTGAGGGATGCAGTCGGCCGCTTCCCTTACTCCTTCCGAAACGCCGGATGAACGAAACGAGATGCAGTCGGGCTACGCCTTTTCAAGTAACGAAACAGTGCAAGGGAATCATCTGGGAAGCGGCGGTGAGGGATGCAGTCGGGCGCTTCCCTTACTCCTTCCGAAACGCCGAATGAACGAAACGAGATGCAGTCGGGCTACGCCTTTTCAAGTAACGAAATAGTGCAAGGGAATCATCTGGGAAGCGGCGGTGAGGGATGCAGTCGGGCGCTTCCCTTACTCCTTCCGAAACGCCGGATGAACGAAACGAGAATGCAGTCGGGCTACGCCTTTTCAAGTAACGAAACAGTGCAAGGGGATCATCTGGGAAGCGGCGGTGAGGGATGCAGTCGGGCGCTTCCCTTTCTCCTTCCGAAACGCCGGATGAACGAAACGAGATGCAGTCGAGCTACGCCTTTTCAAATAACGAAACAGTGCAAGGGGATCATCTAAAAAGCGGTGGTGAGGGATGCAGTCGGGCGTTTCCCCGCAGCCCGGGGGTCGCTGACTCACCTTCCCGACGAGCAGTCCGCAGGCGAAGTCCTCGCTGCTCTCGCTGGAGTTGGAGAGGTGCGAGGCGCGGGAGCTGAGGTCGCCCAGCGACTCGTCCTCGGCCGGCGGGCCGCCCACGCCCTCGCCGTCGCCGGGGCCGTCGCCCGAGGCGTGGCCGGGGGCGTGGCCGGGCGGTGAGCGCGGCGACGGCGGTGGCGACGGCCGGGTCGTCGGACGCGCGCGCCGACGGCGGCGGCGGCGGCGTCTTGGGCAGCGGCGGCGGCGGCGGCTCCTCGTCCTCGTCCAACGCGTCCTCGTCCACGTCGGCGTCCTCCTCGGCGTCGTCCCCGCCGCCCGCCGCCCCAGCCGCCAGGCCGCGCTCGCGGGCGCCCGCCAGGTAGCTCAGGATGTCGTGCTTGGAGGCGCCCTCGAAGATGGACCGCGACGTGCGCTTGTCCTCGTCCTGGACAAGAGCGACAGACTGCCTTTAACGTTAACCCGGTGACGTGCGGTCACAGTGATCGGCGAGGAAAAAACTCACTGACATCTCGGCCGGATAAGAGCGACAGGTTGCCTTTAATGTTAACTGGTGACGTGCGGTCACAGTGACCGGCGAGGAAACAATCTCACTGACCTCTCGACAGAACAAGAGGGACAGACTGTCTTAAAGCGTAAACTGGTGACGTGCGCTCACAGTGACTGTCGAAGAAAAGTAGACTCACTGTCCTCTCGACCGGACGAGAGGGACAGGTTGCCTTTAACCGTTAACTGGTGACGTGCGGTCTCAGTGACCGGCGAGGAAATGTAGGCTCACTGTCCTCTCGACCGGACAAGAGGGACAGGCTGCCTTTAACGTTAACTGGTGACGTGCGGTCACAGTGATCGGCGAGGAAAAATAAACTCACTATCCTATCACTCGACCGGTGTAACGCAGGAAAGTTTGGTTTACAGTACCTTATCATCTCTTTCTAGACGATGTTCGGGCGTGGGATAGCTTATCTAATTGCAGCGTCGCTTCTGAAATGAGTTGAAGTTACGAATCGGTCTCGATGACCGCACCTTACCGATGTAAAAGTTTCGATGTAAAAGTTTATACTTGGTAAATATTTTTCATTTAACAGTGTATTTCTTATTAAAATAAGGTTGTTTATGTAGTCAATATCATTTCAAAGCTATTCTATGCGTATTTCAATAGTCAACTGCGAAGAAAAATATGAAGCAATATATGGTCTGAAATTCTCACTGAGCAATTAAAAATTACATTATTTCTGTTTATTTATAAACTACACACTATTCTATTTTTCTCTTCATTATACCTCTTAACGTGAAAAAATCGTGAATTCGATGTGAAATGAAATAACGAATATAATCAGTCTAAAACTTTCCCAGTCACAGTGATTGCACGTCACCAGTAACTCTCTTCCAAGGCACGTCACCAGTTGTCGGTTAACCCTCGTACCATATCTGGGTTGTTTCTGGATTCACAGATCATTAATCTGTTAGTATTTTCCTGAATATTTACAGGATAATTTCAGTTTTCTAGATTCGCGTACTTTCCAAGTAGGTACCAAACCATTTTCATTTCTCACAGTTGATTTATCTCGAAATAACTTTCATAATTTCCTATAAATATTTCTCAAGCGTTAGAAATCAATAATGGAGGACACGTACAGTGAAGTTTATTCTTTACATGAAATACATCTATTTAATATGAATAAATTAAACATATTAAGTTATTGAAAGTAACTTAGAAAAGCTATTCTTACGTAAAAGCAAGTAATTATACCCAGTATGTTGCAGTACACATGACTGTTTACCACTTGCAATTGTTAGTAAAACTTGGGATCCAAAAGACCCCAGGTATAGTACTTGATATAAAAAAGCAGATACGGTACGAGGGTTAATGGCTTTCCCGCCTACCAGAATTAGGGATGCGACATCGATTCCACATGTTTTCACGTTTCATGTTTCATGTTGTTTTTGTAAAAACATCGATGTTTTAAATATCGATATATTGAAGCCGATGTTTTTCTAAAACGATGCTGGCTGTTTTTACGCTTTCCATGGTTTATTTGTGATGAAAAATTCCCATGATCGTAATTTTTTAAAAGAAAATATGATATGCAGTGCGTGATTTATAAAACTTTCGCAAATTATTATTAATTACCTTCTTCAAGAAGGTCAAATACAAAAAACATCGCAAATTATTATTAATTAATATAAATAGTTATATATTTATAATATGAATTAATAATGATAAATTATACTTAATAATAATACTAAATAAAAATTAAGAGTTTTTAATAATATTTGATCGTTTTCACTAACATTTTTATAGCAGTCGTAGAAATGGTACGATTAAATGGCAACATCGTTTAATTTTGAGTTTACTAAATTTGGTCGAACTAAAAATCGAAGTTGCCAAGTGTTTGTCCTTTGGTTTTTGTTTGTTTCTTTCCCAATTTGTTCCCCAGGTACCGGAACGCTGTTCCGTCGCGTTCCGCCAGAAATCAAGGCCTGATGATATAACTGACGGTACGACTCTCGCCGATGACTCGGTGAATGTTTTGTAATATCCTTGTTTTATTATCCACGTCGTTTCCCTATCCCCAATGCGCAACTTCTATCAATTAAAAGCAAACATTTTCCTAAACGCTATAAAATAATAATTTAAGTGTTTGTGGACTTCAAATTGATTCTAAAGAAAAGTATGAATATCACAACAAACAGCCTGGAGATATCCAATGATAATAAGCAATAATTTCAGGATTAATGACATAATTTTTCTTTCAACGAGGAACACGAATACGCTTTTCTACATTCAGGAACTTGTTGGCTATTAATCACTTTCTCTCACTTTTATGTTCATATTTCTCCACACTTTTTTCTGCCTACACATTGTCAATAGATAAAAAAATTATGTGATTTTGCACTGACCTCTCATTTGATGCAATTTTAGAGAAAATAAACAACTACATTTAGCTTTCGCATAATGACTAACTTTCATCTGTTAATGATACATTAGAAGCTGCAGAAAGTGTCAGATCAAGTAAATTATCTTGACTTTTGACTATAGAAAGTCATCCGCTTGAAATTTTTCAAGAGAAGACAAACAATGTTAGATGTATCAGACAATTCCGCGAATGCTGACAAAAACCTACACGTGTAGAAATTCAAACATAGTCTTATTTAAAACTGCTTAACTTCGCATTACTTATGACTCCCCGTTTTGACAAAATGAAGATGGAAATATTTACATGGGTGCTCAGATCTCTCGTCAACCAATTTTCTTGTCCGGAGTTGCGAATGCTGCATCTTAATTGAACTCCTTTCCCTCGCGCTTCCGAAGTGAAAACTCTCTGACGGTCGACCGCAAGGGAACTCCCATGAGCTGCTTCCTTCCTATTCTGTTTCAAAGCTGTATCGGGGACGATCAATCTCCGACGATAAGTAAGAGTTTGGGACTTGCAACATCTGTCCATTCACAAGAGATTCCACCATCTGTTCGTGTTGGGAAGCACATGCTTTCCCAGAGTCGCCAATTCGATATTAAGGTTCAGGTTAGCTCGATGTGTAAAAAACTATTATTTGAATTGACTGTATTTGTCCAAATATACATTTTTAAAATACTAGTGGGTCTGAAACCTAATGCAACTTGCCTAATATTATTTCTAACTTGAAGAAAAAGTGATTAAAAATAAGCTACTGGAACAAAATATATTAGAGATACGTATCATACGTATTATTGTAGTAGGTACTTAACATGTTTCGAAAAAGCTAACTTCGCCAAAATAATATTTAACCAACAACTTTACATTGAATGAACAGAAGGTGATTGATTGATTGATTGATAAAAAAAACGTACGAATGGTTACAACATTCCTGATGAGAGAAGAAGTAGCATAAGATGCGTTTATAATAATGAAAATACTTTTTGAATTCAAGACCACACAATTAATTCTAGGAACAATTAATAGGTGTTTGGTCACTTCATTAAAATCCTAGTTTGCCAACACTTCGGAACTTTATTGTTCCCTCCTCACTGTTTACTATGGTTCAATATTGAAGAGAACTATCAAAAGTTGAATCACAACTTGGTATGAAGGTGACAATATAGAGAACATTACTACTGTCTATTATCCTCTTCAATATTCACCATCATAAGCCCTGACGAGGGAACAAATAAGTACCGAAACGTTGGCTAACTATGAATTTAATTAAGGGATCACCACCGTGGAAACTATAAGGAGTATATTTGCGTCGGTTATCTTATAATTGTAATTATAATGGTTTTCAGACGTAATAAAAACAGACACTAAAATATTTTTTTAATAATTTGAGACGGATGATATTCGTGACTATACATTCTTGACATGTGTTTTGTTATAACATTCATCATTTTTTGTATTCAAACGCTATTTGATGGTTTATGATGTGTTTCCAACAAAGCAGGACAATATATTTTTGAAAAAGCCCCAACTAGGATCGAAACGTTCAAAAAAAGAAATAAATTGTTAAAAAAATAGTTTAGTTTCTGTAATGAGAGAAAACAGAAAACCATTGGAAGGAAATATTCCTAGAAACATTGGGAATGGATTTATTAGGAATGAATATGAGGGAAATATTGGGAATGGATATATTAAGAATGAAATTGGATATAAGGGAAATATTGGGAATGGAAATATTCCTAGAATAATTGGGAATAGATATATTAAGAACGGATATAAGGAAATATTGGGAATGGAAAATATTCCGAGAAATATTGAGAATGGATATAAGGGAAATATTGGGAATGGAAATATTCCTAGAAATATTGGGAATGGATGTAAGGGAAATACTGGGGAATGGAAATATTGGGAATGAATATAAGGGAAATATTGGGAATGGAATATTCGTAGAAATATTGGGAAAGGATATAAGGGAAATACTGGGAATGCTGTGGCTGGTTGCAGCGGCCGCGCGCACGCACCTCGTCGTCGCCCTCGTCGTCGCCGGCGCTGCAGGCGCCGCAGGGGATCTCCTCGTAGATGGGGTCCTTGATGCTCTCGTACAGCGCGTCCTCGTCGCGCGCCTCCGTGGCGACGGGTCGGCGGTGGTGACGATGACGAAGCGCGGGCAGCCGGCTTCGCCGTCGCCCTCGCCGTCCCCGTCCCCGTCGCCGTCGGCGTCCTCGTCGTCATCGGGCGGGTGGGCGGGGGCGGAGGCGAAGTCGGGCGCCAGCAGCTCGCGCAGCTCGGCCGCCGCCGCCACCACGTAGTCCTGCTCGCGCAGGGGCTCCGCAGGGTCCAGATCCGCGGCCAGCGCCGCCGCCGCCGCCGACGCCGGCCGCTCCAGCAGGTGGCTGAGGCGGCGCACGGCGGCGGCCGCGTCGTCGTCGTCGTCCTGGTCGTCGTCGTCGTCCTCGTCCTCGCCGTCGGCGTCGGCGTCGGCGTCGCAGGGCGTGGGCGGCGGCGAGGGCGGCAGTGCGGCGGCCGCACACGTGCGGACCAGGTGGCAGCGCACCGCCGCCACGGGGTCCCGCAGCAGCACGGCCGCCTCGGCCGACGGCTCCACGCGCACGTGCGACACGCCGCTGCGGACACGCCCCCTTCAGCCCGCGCCCGCCATGCACGTACGCACAGGCATATGTGCATGCCTCTGCGTATGTGCCTCTGCGTATGTCATGCACAGGCATATGTGCATGCCTCTGCGGTATGTGCCTCTGCGTATGTCATGCACACACGCAGAAGGCGTTGCGCGGAGGCACGTACGCACAGGCACACACATACACAAAGGCACATGTTCATGCCTCTGCGCATGTGCCTCTGGGCATGTGCCTCTGCGCATGGCATGCACATACGCAGAGGCGTTGCGTACAGACACATGCGTACAGGCAATGCACATTTGCAGAGGCACATGCCTCTGCGTATGTGTCTCTGGGTGTGTCATGCACATACACAGAGGCGTTCCTTAGAGGCACATACGCACAGGCATATGTGCATGCCTCTGCGTATGTGCCTCTGCTTCTGTCATGCACATAGGCAAAGGCGTTGCCCGGGGCAGAGGAAAACTTCAACTCCACTTTGGGTATTTCAGTTTAAAGATTAAAATATACAGTTATTCTAAAGAATTTTTCGGCGGAGAACAATCATCATTATGTGTATTGTAAACAGGTTACAAGTAAAAATGTCATGCATGTGTGTTTGCAATATATTAGTCAATACACATTCACTAAAAGAAGTCGTAACAGAATAAGTAATGAAAGATTCGTAGGTGCAACAAAAGTATGAACTGATTCAAATTTTTTAAAATATGTTTTTATTATTATTCTTATTTATTGTAAAATTTTACCACCCCCTAAAGTGCCGTATGAAGCGGACCGACAATGCCGTCTCCACTTCGTAACGCCATTGCAGGTACGTTTACCAAGTTATTAAATTATGTCGATATCCCCCGTGTTTTAATATGGCTTTTAAACGGACTTGACGATGTTAGAAAATAATGGTGGTATTTTTCTTTGTCATGTGCTTTTTAATGATTTCATTTAATTCCGACATATCGCGCAGTTTTCGGTGCTGATTTTAAACAATGAATGTTGGAGTTCTACATGCCGGCCTGGATGACCGAGGCGGCTAGAGCGTGTGCCGACTCGGTGACTTGGTCGGAAGGGTTGCGGGTTCGAGTGGCCGCGTGGGCATGGTTGTTTGCCCCTTGTCCTTCATTGATTTCTGTGGTCGCGGAAGGCCATGTGAGTCTGCTGACAACAGACCAAGGAGACCCAAGAGTGTCTAGTTTAAAAGTTAATACGTGTCCCCATGAGGGACATAGTGAATACTCGGCGCGGATAGTCGAAATTGACATCTCCTGAATCTGAAAAAGAAACCAAGAAGAAGAAGAAAAAATACTGGAGTTCTAAATCAGTTCCATCTCAGGAAGTGATCAATCTGGTCGTGAATGTTTCAACTGAGAGAAGTCAAATTAAGTTCTTTTTTTATGGAATACCTCTTATTGATTATTTAAAATATATTATACCCATTACAACTACAAACTGTTTCAAAACTCACACGGCACCCCAAACTCTGTGCATTTGTTATGTATGAGTACCCGCTCGAATCAAAGGCTTTCGAACCTAAGAGAATCCTGAAGAGGTCTATTGAGGCTACCGTTGGAAGTACCGCTTGAAAACCAAAGGCATCACAAACATGAAAAGCCACGCTTGGATGAATTGAGAATACCGTTCTATCGAAGGTGTTCAGCAGCGGAGAACGGCGACGATAATGCTTCAATGGTTACCTGTAAAAAGTTCACCCGTTCACTTTCAAGCGGAAAATACACAACCTATTGAGACAGAAAACGCAATAGGGCGAATGATTGCGATATCTTCACGGAAGCAGTTCTTGTGTCTCGTAGCTACCGGACGAATGCGTCCTTCTACATGCATTCTCTACCTTATAATCGCGAAAACATTTGAGACTTTCAATTTAACATTCGCAGTAAAATTAAGTGAAAAGGTACTAAGCCCTCAAAAATTATAATTTTCATATTCACGCCTCCTGCTTAACCCTTTAACTGCACATTTATTTTATGTTATATAAAGTGCTCGTTGTGGTTTTACGGATCCCAATGATTTTTATTGCTAGAAAAGGTTCAAAAAATAGAATGTTTTTCAAAAGTGTGCCATTGTATTTCATTTTCATTTCAGAATGCATGTACACAATAAAAACACAAAAATGGAATTTAAAACATGGATTTAATCGTATTTTTAACGCATAATCTTCTTCACGTTTAGTAGGATGTTTACAAATACTGTTTGAAATCACGTGAAACAACTATCGAGAAGGAAACGAAAATGTCACGAATTGCCGATTGACACATCGGATAAGCACTAGAGGAAGAATAGTATTTCTATTTTATTATTTGTGTGCAAAACAATCAGAAACTACACACTGGGTTCCAGGAGACCCACTGACGAATTAGCTTCTATCCCGACGAAGTATTTGTCCCAGTTGAAGACTGTAAGTAGCATGCGGGCAGGCTAATGGTGGAATTTAAATGTACGTAAAGCAAAACGCGACTGTCGTCAGAAATTTCCACTGGGCTGAATTTAAAATGATGTTGGGTCGAGCAGACCCAAGTGTACAGTTCTAGGGTTCACTGTGGAAACATTTCATTATATTCCGTTATTTCATTCAAAACTACTTTCAAAACAATAAGCGAGTGAAACCATTACGCTCTCAGGGAATATGCAAATGCCCGTTAAGAATCTTCTTTTAGAGGAAGAGGTTGACAGTTTTCCATTTGATGTCACGCGCGCCCGCGCGCGTGTTTGTGTGTGTGTGTGTGGTTAGAAACTCGTTGGGAGAGGCTTAACCTGATGGATGTGTCCGAGCGCCGAAAGTGAACGCTGGCAGCGATCAGATAGCGGCGGCGGCGGCGAGGGGAAAGCGAGGCGAGGCGTCGCGACGCTGGCGCAGCGCGATGCTCACCTGTCATCGGCGGCGCCGTCCAGCACCAGCACGGTGCTGGGGCCGTAGAGGGCGCGCGACGGCGACGCCACCGGGATCACCACCTGGTGGTGTTGGTGCTGTGCGCCCACGCTGATGGTGACGCGGTTGGTGGGCGCGGGCGCGGGCGCGGGCGCGGGCGCGGGGGCGGGGCCGTCCGTGATGAGGATGGAGGTGGTGGGCGCGGCGGGCACTCGCAGGCGGTGCACCGCGGGCGGCGACGGCGGAGACGACGCGCCCCCGATCGACACCACCGTCGCGCCGCCTCCTGCGCATGCGCACGCCACACTCCACATTTATGCAGGCCTCTCTTTAGCACTTTCGGGGCACAGCTTACATGTGTGTGTATATACACGTATACTATATACATACAGGTGTCCGGGGAGGAAACGTCGAAACTTCGAAAATAAGCTCATAAGACAATTCCTAGCATAATTGTGTGATAAACTACGTGGGTATTCCGAATGGTTGGGCCGCAATGAGCACTCCAGAAACATGTAAATTGTGTATTATTTAGAAAAGAAATGAGTATATTTGCTCAGACAGAAATATTAAGCGAGAAAAAAAAGCAGTCGAATTGTGTAAATTGGGTGCTTTTTTTTATTTCTCGCTTATTTTTTCTTTCTGAAGAAATATATTAACTTCTTATATATATTAAAATGGCTCAGCTGTATTATATATGCAGGTGGGCCATTTTAATCTGTAGGAGCAAATATCTCGAACACTACACATCGGATAAAAAAATGGGCAATAAAAGTTGCTTGTTTCGGCAGGGGACATGCAATGATACCAAACTCCACCCACTACGCACACTCCTTGGAGTGAGGGACGGGGGAGAAAAAAAATCTTAAATAGAAACCCTCATTTTTATTGCAGATCTGGATTCCCCAGAAATACCCGCATTTGACCTATGATTAAAGTCATTTTGGCTGACAGATGGTGCTGTTATCGACAAAAATTAAATTGGTTAAAAAATCATTAAAAATGGGGATATTATAGAATAACACATCAAAAAATAAAAAGTAAATGTATACTATATTTTACAAATAGATATCCTGGGGCACCATTATCACCAACGTTGAGCTATTCATTTGAGATCTTGATTTACGAATATTTGGAATACTCGTGAACGTTAAAAGGTGTGTACCTTAGGGGAAGTATGGAAGTTAATATCAGTAACAGTGAGAGAACTCACATCACTCAGTTCATTTTTCATCCGCTTTTACAGAGAACGTTTTGAAGTTGTTACTTATTTCCGGATTCTCCGCGCTCACTTGGAGCATTCTTTAAAATATTGTATTTATTTGTTTCGACATTTTAATTCAGCATGAAGCTGGAAATAATCCTATCCAAATATTAATCGCGTTTTTGTAGGTGAATAGGTCAGGACTTGATTTATGGCGGAACGAGACAGAACGGCGTTCCGTTACTGCGAGAATAATTTAATTAAATTATATTTAAATACTGAATATTTCTCTTAATGAATCATCCATAAATTACGTTAACGTAAATGGGGAGGGAGGGGGTCTGAGAACGCGTTACGCTGCGTTACATAGAGATAGGGAAGTGCGTTACAAGGGGGGGAAGGAGTATTGAAAATACTCGAAATTTGCGTTACGTAATTTATCGACGGCCCCTAAATTAATTTCTGTGGTCATGGGATACAAGTTCTTAAGTCAATTTTTAGCAAAATGGGTTAACTTCAAAAACTACAACTTAAGTATCTACATTTCATTTTAGTAAAACGACCGAATTCAAATGTTGCTTCCTCAACGAGAAAAAAACACTGGGAATAGCGTTGAGCGTAGGAAAAAGCGTGGCTCAATAATGCAACCCTTGTTTTCACCAAACTAACATTTTGTCTTAAGAACTTTTACTCCGTGACCACAGATTAATTTGGCACGCTTTCCGGGACCTATAGTGAGAGTTTTATAACTTTGGCCCTCAAGCCCCTGTGGTCACGATGGAATATCACACGGCATTTCGCGTCTTTCTCGGTCTTGCCGGTATAAGTCGCATGATCGCAAGCACTGCTTGATACGGTCGCGATCATGCGATATCTGGCGTCACCGAAATACCGTCACATATTCCATCCTGAAGACAGGCCTTGAGGGGCAAGTCAGAAAAATCGCAGTATAAAATTGCATAAACCAAGCCCTGAAAAGGGTCGTACCGTGAGTGAGGGCGTGGGCGTGCGGCTGCGGCTGCGTCGGCGAGTGCAACGCCAGGCGCAGGGGGGCGTGTCCGTGGCCGGGGCGGGGGCGGGGCCCGGGTCGCTGCGCCGGTGGCGCTTGTCGCGTCGCCCGAAGGCGTCCACGTCGTCGGCCGCCGCGGAGCTGAGGTGCGCCGGCGACCAGGAGCTGGGACGAGGCCGCTCCGCCTCCACCTCCACGCTCGCACGCGGCGGCGGCGGCGCCTGCGACCACGCGGCGGCGGGGGCGCGGTCAGACTGCGCGACGACTCGGGGCTACAAGTGAATAGTTACCCCGAATGGAGATCGAACCCACAAAAGTTTTCAGGAAGTAGGAAATAACTTTAATCAGTGTAAATTAATTTATTTCTGTAAAAAACTTACATACCATCAATATATTATGAACTGGGGGCGCGGTCAAATTGGATGACCACTTTGGGCTACAAGTGAACAGTTACCTCGAATAGAGATCTAACCCCCAAAAGGAAAAGTTTTCAGGAAATAGAAAAAACCTCTAATCAGGGTAAATTAATTTAATCAATATTTTATTGTTAATATTATTATTAAATTATATTAAATTGTAATATTTTATTATTAAATATTAAATATTTAATAATAATTATCATTGTTGACAATATTTGTAACAACCGTGTTGTGAAACTTGTCCAGCCCTGAAGATGGACCAATAATAAACTCCGAAACGTCGGCAAACTGAAATAGCTGATTATATTGGACCAAAACCCGTTAACCCGCAATGGAATTGTCTTCAGAAAATGGTCATGAATTAGAGCAGATATATCTCAATCATTAAAACTGGGTAAAAAATGAAATATTGTACGTAGTATGGGCGTGAACTGGTTCTAATGAACTCGAGTGACAAAAAGCTCTCGGGCCAAAGGGCCTTGGCCTTTTTGTCGCCGCTCGATCATTACAAA
>JAHLJT010004567.1:9074696-9108104 GCA_031308135.1 Acheta domesticus | reverse complement strand
AAATACAACTAGTGGTGATGAAGAATGGTGCACAATATCTCGCCCTAGTTTTATTTCCTTATCCCTCTAGTCTATAATCTTTTTGGTTCTGTCTCACCCTCTTCTCAGCTACAATCTATTGGTGCCTAAAAGACATTTGTTTACAGTCTCTCAATTTCCCCGGATACTTAATATTAGAATTGAAATATGAATTTAAGAATCAATTAATGACATTAGGAATTAACTAATTAAATAGACACTTAGTAACAATATTAACGTATATTGACTAACACATTAGTTAACAAATTCTGTATGTACAATGTGTCCGTGTCACAATGCAAATAGGTCTCCGTAGGACCAAAAATAACAAACAATTAAAAATTGTCCGAATAAATGTTTCTGTAATGGTCAATTTAATACAAGTATGTGAACGTGAGTAGACGTTTCGGGTTTGTTACGAAAGGAATATGTTACGAAGGAAGGTAACAGGTTTAAATTAAAACTAACAAATACTCTTTTACTTCAAAACGGTTTGAAGAATTTATTTCTTCCCTAGGTTCGTGTTTTCTATGTCCGCACACTAGCGAATCGATTCCGTCACGTAGAGCATAATAAGGAGTGAGAACTGACACAGCAATTATAGAAAAGTTAACGAATTGGTGATTTAGGGTGGATGTCGTGAGGCAAGACAATTTTCACTACTTGACACTTGGTCACTTTCTCCTGGGCGTTCTCCGAAGTGACGCAAGGTCGACGCTCCAGGAAGCTTTGACGTAGCCGGGCAGTTTTCGTCGAAGAATGACGCGCAGGCGACAAACGGGACTGTGACGATGGCAGGAACGTGTTGCGTTGTCCAATCATCGAACAGTTACAAGACTAGACGCTTAAGAGGCGTGAAGTTACTACAGTTGGCCGATTTGGAAATGGTTCTTGATTCTTGATTTGACAGTGGAAAAAAATCAAATGTTTTGTTTTTAGATTTCGGAAATGTTGGCCAACGTGTCTGGACCACCAAATATATTTTTCTGTATCTCAAGCTACTGGATATGTTACTGATGTAATCGAGGATTCTTCCTTTCGTTAAGTGAAGTCAGCTTGTCAACGTTTGGTTTGGACTGTTCTTTACCAGAAAATCTCTGTCTTTAGTTATCCCGAAATCGTCCCGAAATGACAATGTCGCTAGTATGTGTCACAGGAACCTTGGATTACATACTCACAACCGCTGGCATTATAATTTCTAAAAATATTCTACTCAAGAATTCAATGGAGAACATTTGTTGCATGTTGTAAATATTATTTGGAGCGAGTATCATTAAACCGATATTTAAATCGCAGAAAACAGCGAAAATTTCTTTAAAAATGAGGGAAAAAGTTAAAAAATTTCTGATTAGTCGAAACGAACGAAAAACGCAAATAAAAGACCTATAGAAATGGGTCATTTTCTTTTGTCATAACACAACACTTTATTGAAAGTATGAACCGTTCTTGAATTCCTTTTCACCCGGATACTTAATAGTAGAATTGAAATTCAAATTCTAAAGGAACGCAGACAGATGTAGTGAGCTGTGCATCGAGTACTTTGCAAACGGTAAGTGGTGGAAACTGTTCAACTATTTGTTGTATACGGTTTTAAAAATAATGGATGGCCACATTTTTAATTGTAATTTGTGATATTTAATATACTACAAATACATATTTTTCTATCCTGAAAGACATTGCTCCAAATATATATTTGTATCCTAAAAGACATTGCTCTAAATATTTATTTCTGTCCTAAAAGACATTGCTCTAAATATATATTGTATCCTAAAAGACATTGCTCTAAATATTTATTTCTGTCCTAAAAGACATTGCTCTAAATATATATATTTGTATCCTAAAAGACATTGCTCTAAATATTTATTTCTGTCCTAAAAGACATTGCTCTAAATATTTATTTCTGTCCTAAAAGACATTGCTCTAAATATATATTTGTATCCTAAAAGACATTGCTCTAAATATTTATTTCTGTCCTAAAAGACATTGCTCTAAATATTTATTTCTGTCCTAAAAGACATTGCTCTAAATATATATTTGTATCCTAAAAGACATTGCTCTAAATATTTATTTCTGTCCTAAAAGACATTGCTCTAAATATATATTTGTATCCTAAAAGACATTGCTCTAAATATATATTTCCATCCTACGAGACCTTGCTCTAAAGTGGAATAAAAGACATTCCATTCAAGTCCATTAGCCTGTTTTTAATGTGACGCGTTGTGGTTGGTGTTGCAGCCGCTGGAGGAGCTGGCGGCGGAGCCGCCCGAGGAGCCGCTCATGTTCGCGCGGCGCGGCGGCGCGCGCGAGGCCTCGCTGCTGCTAGTCAAGGAGAAGGGCGGCCGCTACTCGCTGCTCAGGGTCAGCCCTCCACCCTTCTTTGCTC
Organism: Acheta domesticus; assembly: GCA_031308135.1. Lineage (NCBI taxonomy): Eukaryota > Metazoa > Arthropoda > Insecta > Orthoptera > Gryllidae > Acheta > Acheta domesticus. The sequence goes on along the minus strand of JAHLJT010004567.1, from coordinate 9,105,703 downwards.
TGCTCTGCTCTGCTTTGCTTGGCACTTGCCAAAGCCTTTGCCAAAGCCTTTGGCACTCCGCCAAATGCCTCGCTGATCGCGAACCAGTTGATACAAATCGTTGCTTTAAATCGGGATCTAAATCGGTTGATTTGAATCCATGCTTGAAATCGGTTGATTTGAATCCATGCTTGAAATCGGTTGATTTGAATCCATGCTTGAAATCGGTTGATTTGAATCCATGCTTGAAATCGGTTGATTTGAATCCATGCTTGAAATCGGTTGATTTGAATCAATGCTTTATATCGGAACTTAAAATAATCGTTTTAAAACATTACTTTAAATCGCGATTCAATTATAATGATTTTTTAAATCATTGATTTAAATAAAGTGAATTTTTAAATAGCTTATTCAATTCACTTTTTAAATAAAGTCAATTTTTGAAGTTGTTTCAATCAATGTTTGCTTCATTTCATCAAAAAATTTAAAATGTGTCATTTTTGCAGCATGCTATCATTTTAATCAATGAAGAAAACAAATTAATTAATTAATGCACTACTTGCCAGTAATTTGTACACGAATAGAACATTTGAGAAACTAATTAGCTTGAAATGCATAGCAAGATATACAAATTAACAACACATACGTGCTTAACTTGTTTACTGCCAGCTTTGCAGCAGAATTTATTTTAATTATAAACTTTTGTAATATTCTTTATTTCTTAAATAAAAGTATTCGTTTTCACAGAAATGTATGTTAGTTTTCACAGTATTAGTTTTCACATAAATTAATAAAATTGAAGAGTTCTATTATTTCGACATATAAAAATGATTATTATTGCTTCCTTAATACTTACTATTTTTTAAACTTATGTTATATAAGTATTGGAACATACATAGTCATTAAAATGTTTAAAATTGCTTTAAATTAAAAATTCTTTATTCCAATTTACATTTCTCTCCACTTTAGTGAGAACCAATAAAATGCTACACTCCCTCATTCAAAGCTTCTGAGAGCATACTGCAATATGGTTTATTTATGTTCTGTCCGCTGTGAACAGTCTTAACGGGAATGTTTCCGTAGGACCCCCTGGCCCTGGACAAGTGCATTGTTTGCTGCGACTCTGCCGAAGGCGACGAGTTCTTTGAACTGCAAGAACTGACCTCCAAAGAAACTTACATATTCAAGGTGGGTGAAAGCACGTAATTTTGTAAATGCATAACTGAACAATTTGTAAATCCAAGTATACTGTTATAAACGTGTGTATGTATGTATATATGTGTGTATGTGTATGTGTGTATACACATAATGGGATCATGATTGTTATATAAGTGGTTTAAAATATGATATTTCGCATAAATCCCCTTAAGATCCGTTCTGTCTTTTACTTTCTGGTTCCGCACGGGTGAACGAATCGGATCACAAACTACATTTCAGCTACGAAGGCCAACATACAGGCGGCTCCACACATTCGACATTCGCCGAACAGCGAGCTACTGCTCGCCCAATCCCAACCAGCTGTTGTGTTCGGCAAATGTTCGCTTACTATGGTGTGTCCCAAAGACCGACATGCGGTGGGCAGGGGCGAGTGCCAAATGTTCGTCACTCGGCAAATAGCAAGCAACTCACCCACACTACTTGGGATTCGGAGAGCGGTTGCTCGCTGTTCGCCGAACAACGAATGTGTGGAGCCGCCTTAACCAATGTTGCCAGGTGGTGTTAAGCATTTTCCCCTAGAAGACGCTGCAAAAAACACCAAAACGCCAAGAAAATCTCCAAATTAAAAAAAAAAAATCATGGTAAAATACAAGAGGAGGAATGAAAATTAAAGAAATACGAAACGTTATTAATTGTATATGATGATTTTTATATTTTATAGTAAACACCTATATTTGTAATGTGTAAAAATTATGTAGAACTATTTATATAAAAATGCACATGCGGACCCTCATTGCATAAGTTTTGTTTTAAAGAGTTTCACAATTGTCTATGAATTACGAAACGTAAGAGGAATCTTTGTCTCAGTTATTGTAATGAGTGAAAAGGAGATAATGATACATTTTCGTCAAAACTTTCTTTCAACCGAAATCGTTGTTTCCATTATTTGTTTCTTGCTGTGTTTCGTTCCTTTTCATCAAATGTGTTGCCCATTTCACCAATCTTTGGTTGTGACAATAACCGCCCGATTTTAAACGAGAGAATTCATTCAAATGATCTTACATGCCAATAAGTGTTTTTACTATGCTTAGTTTATATTTTAATAAATATACCTGCAATAACCATAGGAAAGTACTTTGGATTTTGTGATACACAATATATATTTAAAAGAAAATAACATTTAAAAATCTCAACGAACCCCCCCCCCCCCCAACAAAACCCTCAAGTAAATGTGCCACCTAAAACATCCACCATTCACTAAAGACCCAAAATCCTCCTAAATGTAGGGGGGAAACCCCTAACCTGACAAGACTGGCCTTAACGGAGAGTTGGAGTGACGAGCGGTTGCGTGGTCGTGTTGCAGGGCGAGGACAGCGAGCGGACGCGCGCGTGGTATCGCATGCTACAGTTCCAGTCGCAAGGGCTGGGCGCGTGGCGACGCCGGCGCAACGCCCTCGCCAACATCATGATCAACGGCATGCAGACGCGCAGCTAGCGCTCCTGGTGGCAGCGGCCCGCAGCCGCACGCGCCCACCTCGCTCTCAGCCTCCGCGCCTGACCGTGCCAGCTGGCTCGCGATCACTTGCTCTCCCGACGCTGGGAAGGAGGGAGTATTCACACGACTTTTCGGGTATCTGATATCAAACGAGCTTGTCTTGAATCCCTTCCCTTCACAAAGGGTTGGTTTGGCAACTGTGATAAGACGGTTATTGCTGACTCAGAATGTTGCGGAATAGGAACAGAGTGAGATACAATGAAATTGATTTGACCGTTGGTGACCGAACCAAAGTCAAATACCTTATGGGTATTTTAGGGGATGTTCTTTCTTCGGAAAGCTCTTTGTTTAGAAGAAGCTCTTCCATTCTCTGTGTTGCTAGGATGTTGTTGAATGCTTCTTTATCACATACTACTGTACCAAAGGTGGGGAAATACGATCGGGAGACTTTTTGTTAAGCGCCTTTCCTTAACTGTGGAGAATTGATTTGACTCATGTTTGCGGAGTGCTGACTGAAAGATAGTCATGAGATGATGAAGAGACTGTGGAACCAAATCAAAGCACGTCAGGCAGGTGTGTCAGAACTGCAGTACGAATATCTTATGTATAGTGCGTGTAAATTAGGTCGTCTATGGTATATATTAAGAAATAAGACAATAAGTTTTGTGTATTTATAATTGTAAATAGATGTAAGAGAAGAACCTGATTACTATGTTCCATTTTCGTGTGGTTTGAAAATAAATGTGGAAACAATCTATGCCTCTCATTTAAATCCCACAACAATCCTGTATAAATCAAGTGGTCTTGTCCTCAAATTCCTTGAGTGTCTATAGCCCAGTGATTTCAGCACCGAACCTTCAAAAAGTTATTGTGGAGCTTATATGTGGTTGTTTTATCTTTTCATAATTCTGAATAACCTAAATAATAAAATCACCATCCGAAATACTTGAAGGCTCCTACTGAGTACATCTGCGTCGTTGTTCTATTGGTACTGTATGAAAGGAGAAAAAGTCTTCCTTAACAGAAATGGAAGAAACAACCATCTACATTAGTTTTTAATCTAAACATTTTCCAAAAGATTTTATATTAAACTAGCAAAATCCCTACCCAAGAACATATTAATAAATAGTCCAGTCGGCAAGTTCATTTTACCTGGAGAATGGGCTTAAAACTTTTTCTTTGGGTAACAATTTGTACCCAGGCCCTAGTTAAAATTCCAAGTTTTCAAACTCCCAGAACTCTCGCTAATTCTGGGAGGCCCGAAAAAACGGATTTTTGTCTGAGAGAACAATGTCATTTTAACAAAACTTGGTAAATGTTATTACTGAAGAATTATAATGAGAAAAGAATACTTTAGGTGTAAGACACTCCCACAGAGTTATATGCAATGAAGTGACATTTTAAAACAATTATGCAACTCGATTGTACACATCGCTTCTAATGCGCACTCTGCCGACACAGCTATTTAGTGGATTATTGTTTTAAATAAATACTTGAACAATGCTGGATATTCACGTGATAAATTATAAGTAAATTGTGAATAAATACTTTGCGCTTGCAGTCCGATGTGCATAAGCTGCAATTCCCGCTAATTCAAGAACTAGCTAGTTAATGTTTCTGTTATCAAAAATTGGTGGATCAGGACCGTTGTAGGAAACTTTTCGAAGGATACTTCAGATTATGGTCGGATAAGTTCATATTAGCCAACACGATGGGTTGTGATTTATGAAATAGGTTACGATGACGAGGAATAAGATATGTGATGAACAGGAATCAGAGTGGCAGTGACAAGTGTCTAAGGCTAGTGAGAGACGAAGTATGTAGTTTTGAGATTTTTTGTTGCAAATCCAAGTCAATATAAGAAAGATTAATAGGAATTTATAAATTCGTCGTATGGAATTGTGCCCCTGTGGTAGAGTTAGAAAGAATAAAAACACAGTATTTGTATTTTATGATCTGTTTTTTCACTATTTATTTTCTATTGGATAATAAATTGTTAGTAGGTAGAGGGGGGTACAATCGAAAACCGTATTGCAATTAAGTTTAATATACGTGATGAAATAATGTAGTACATTTAGAAAAGAAACATCTTGATCTTTCTGATTCTAGTATCACATTAAATTCATTGCTTTCTACAACATAATAAGAAAAAGGTTTCAACGACTAACTCTTGAGAGACATTTTTAACAATACATGAAACGCTAGTATCGTCAGTTTCAGGGGAATTATAATATGCTTGCACAAAACTGTTTGTCTACAGCAGAACATTCCAGTCCAGATTTTCTGCATTTGAATGCCTCAGCATGTCATTTGATTATATGAAGAAAGGGTTCCTAACGTGCATTTTGTGTTATTTTAGCAGGGCACGTGTGTGCTAGGCGTCCAGTCCCAATCCTCAGGAATAATTTGTCTTGGTAGGTGCAAAATCCATGGTAACGTCTGCATCACATGTAGGGGGATGCGGCAAGGCAAAACGTAGGTTTTCCCACCCACTTAAAACTATATGTTAGTAGAGATTGGCCAGTGTTCTCACGTTATTGATCTCTTCGCCGAACACAGAAAAAAGTATTTGATTACAGAGAATATTTCATAAAAATTACTTTATCTCCAATAAGAACTTAAGAATATTTTCTTCCATTGTCTTCCTGGATGAATGTTAGCGGAGATTATCCAGTGTTCTCATGTTGTCACTTCCACTAAAAGCAGATTGTATGGAAGTGTACTGCAGTATTTACTATCGTGACTTTTCTGACAAGAAGTGGCAACAGTACATTGGTCCAATCTTTATGGTAATTGCATTTTTTATTATGCATTTTGAAACCTGGAATCTATTTCTTTCTTCACAACAATCCCACATGTTGTCAAATTCTTATGGTATACCATCAGATATATTTTACACACTGTTCCCTCGATGAGGGTTATATTCTAGCACCAAACATTGCGACGAAGTACGACACTAATGTATGAGCAACTACCAATGTTAGGGCAGTAGGAAAATTAACGAAGTAACTACAAGGCTATTTTATAAGGATGAACTAAAAATTATAAAACTAAAAGCCACTATAAAATGCAGGAGAAAGACCAGGCCCCAGTAATCAGGCCAGGCCGCACCACCGCCTACCAACCGACAGCTTTTTTGTTATGTTCTGTTTTGGGACTATAGTTCGCTTAGTGTTACGTTTAGAAAACAAGTTGTGTACTAAAATAGAAATTTTTATTTTCTTTAAAATAGGGAGTATTTATTTATCACAAGCAGTTATTAAACAGCTCAGCCCCAGAGTTAAGCTGCATATATGCATATATACACATCTATTTTGTTATGCACTTATATTTTAGGTCCATTTATAGGGCAATGCTTGCTCTGATAGTAAGATTAATTATAATAGTGTTGTATGTATGTACTTGGCGTGAACGGGCTCAGGCCTACCGGCGAAGTCCCTGTTTCGCGGCCATGATTTAAGGGGGGACGTGTGGTTAGCACGTAGACATCCCCACGCCGTATTCCGGTCTTCTCAACCTGAGAAGTGAATTTTCTCATCATCACACTGCAACATATACTGGGACATTGCAATGGAAACGCACACTATAGTCTTGCCTCGACCGGGAATCGAACCCGAGGTCGCGTAGTGGAAAGCGAGCACGCTGACCAAGAGCTGCCATGAGGCTAAATAATAGTATTACATGCAATAATTATTATATTTCTTACAAGTTGATTATAATATCATAAACACAGGTATTTTTGCAGACATTTTGGAAAACGAAAAAAATACTTTAAAAAGCTCTAGCTTGCTTGGAAATAACAATTGAAAGAAATGTTTTATACAAAAATTGTAGGAAAATTTTATTCTCTTTAAAATGAATTGCCACAATTTTTCTACATGACTTGAGATTAAAGAGTTAGAGAGAAAAGCCTTGAAAGAAAGATCAGCAAAATACAGGTTTTTCGGGGCCTCCAGGAGTTAACACAGAATCTGGGAGGTCGCAAACTTTGCACTTTAACCAGTGCCCGGGGACATTCAACATACCAAAAGAAACAGTTTTTACTTCTGACCTTTCCCTAGAACACTCTTCTTTTATAGTATTTGCCAACTGGACGAAACGGTTTAGTCAGATTACTTGGAAATTTCATTCTTTCATTATTCAGAAAAAAAGTCACATATTAATAACGAAATAAAGGAATAAAATATTGTAAACATATTCCTCTCGCTCTATCGATGCATCTGTGATGCTGAGAGGCGACTCCTTTAGGAAATTAACTTTCCAAAGAGAGGCCTGCACTGCATGCGCGGAAGCACATGTCATAGAAGTTTCGTACACATTTTCGTCTTCGAACAAAATAAAGAAAAACAAACAAGCCACTCTCTGTATTACGAATTACTGAATTCATTTTCCCTTCAACAGCGTATGCACATGTAAATGTCTGCGATCGTTTGAACGCCAATAAATTCAGCTGCAGTTGTATTGCCACTCACTAAACGTCGCTGTCCGTTGGCCTCTCTCTTGAGGTAATTTAAATAAGAACACTAAGTTCAAACATAAGCAAATGTGTTGTTTCTAAAGTTACATATCCAGAATAAATCGGAAAATGTTACCTTCTCTGTTTCCATGGATATCTTGTTTCTTACTACAGAACCACTGATTAATTTGCGGAAGTACCTTCCTCAAGGTTTCGTCAAACTTCCCACATCTTGAAACCCGTACTAATTGTGTTTTAAAAACAGAATTATATGTAAAAATTTCCGACCTACCAGGCGTCCGTTCTCCCTCCAACTCGATTCAATTTCTCGAAAATGTGCCCCCATAGTAATCGAATCTCCATCTCTCAATTTTTTTATGAATTCAAACAACTCGTACAATTTTATATTTTCATTTCATTCTCTCGTCGACCGTCGTACTGTGCGGATCGCTCCGCACCGTCCAACTCAGCTGGCGGCGACCAGCGAAGTTTCTTTACTCAGTTACGTTCCTGCGCCGACCGCAGAGGTGTTCGCACTACTGCGCCAAGCAGCCAGTCTCTATCAACTAGTGCATAGCCCGACTCATTCAGTGCAGTGGTTATTTCTACTTGTGCTCAAAGTTTTTACAGTGCTTCATAGTCATCAAATTCAACCCTCATAGCGGGGTATCCCGTCCGAGATGCCTCCGCAGTACATCATCAACTCTATCATGACTCAATAGTCAACAACAACGTTCAAGCTCTAAGGTCAGACCCGAGAAACCGCAGTCTCAGCAAAATCCAGGTAACCGGCGCCAAGCGCAATGCTAACCTTCCCCCCAGCGTAATGGGCCTAGCTACCAAGAACAGATTTGCCCCTCTCGGGCACCTGGCGGACGATGACCGCGAGGAAAATCCCCAAATCTTGACTAACCCTGTTGTGCCTGTGATCAAAATTCCACCTCCAATATTTCTGTGGTCACGGTCAATTATTGGCAATTTTTGGCAAAATTGGGTTAAATAATGAAACTACAAGTTAAGTGTCTATATTTAATTTTAGTAAAACGACCGTATTCAAATGTTGCCTCCTTAACGGCCAAAAAGCGCTGGGAAATAGCGTTAAGCATAGGAACAAGCGTTGGCTCGATAATATTTTACCTTTGTTTTCTCCAAACTAAGATATTTTACTTAAGAACTTTTACACCGTGACCACATATTTAGTAAAACTTGTAGACCAAATTGAAGAATTGTTCCTGATTGTCGTTATATGGTTGTTAATAAAACGTATCCAATTTTCTTTATGACAATCCTTTATTATTCACCATTTACACAACATTTTGTAACGTGTTTTGTTACATCATCAGGTTCCTACAATTACAGAAAACAGAAATCAACATTGGTTCACCATATCAAATTAGTTAGTTTACAAACTATTTCACCTTGTCACTTACGTAAAAGTTAATACAATTCAGTTAAAATGTTCCAATGTCAATTGAGTAAAAGTGAAACATAATGTTAAATAAGTCAACTACCTAAAAGCAAATTGTTCTTCAAAGCTTGTTGAAATATTAAAATATTAAAATAATAAAATTAGATTATTAAAGACAAAACAAAACAAGTTACGAAACGTTGTGTAAATGGTGAATAATAAAGGATTGTCATAAAGAAAATTGGATACGTTCTATTACCCTTCAATATTTATTCACGAAATTACAAACTATAAAGAATTTGTTAGTAAATTAACCTCAGAGACTGGAGAAAACTTTATTACTCAAATTAAAGGAAATTCAGTTAAAACTGTTCTTAACTCAGTAGACCATTTTGGAAAAACTGTTTACTTTCTCGACCAGAATAAGTGTCAATATCACACTTCAGAGACCCATAAGTCCGCACCTTTAATGCGGTAATCGGTGGAGTGCCGATTGATTACGAAGAAGGTGGTATTGCTGACGAAGTTACCAAGGCTAATATTCAGAATATCAAAGTAACCCGCCTCTTAAGATTTGATAAATCTCCCATGCCATTATGTGCAGTTTTAGTGAATAACAGACCAACATTCGAAAAACTGTTTAGCATCAATAGACTTTTCAGTGCCATGGTGACAGTTGAACTCAGACGCCGTGATTCAGTTATTGTGAGATGCAAAATATGTCAGGACTTCGGACACACGAAAAACAATTGTTTTAAAACTCCAAAATGTGTAAGATGCGCTAATTCCCTTGAACCGGGGGCAACTTAAATCCCCAACTTAATCCCACATGCGTAAATTGTAACCAAGCTCATTTAGCGTCATCACGCAAGTGCGAGTACTTCCAAAAAAGACAAGAAGCAGTCATGCGAAGAAGCTGATATAACTATCTTTATTCACTGTCAGTTAAGAAGATCTCTCCCCCTCCCTCCCTCTTCCTTTCCCCCCTCTTGGCGCTAGTACCTATAATCTTCAGTCTAGAATCCCTGCCCACCATTACCGGTCCCTCCGCCTCCTCGAAACTTTCCTTCTATTTCAACTTATCCACAACTTACCCACTCTGCACTCCTACTTCCCCCTCCCTTAAGTACTTATTCCCTCCTTTAGTAGAAATGAAATATTACTTTAGGAGTATTGTAAAAGATAAGATACCGTTCTGTATACCTATTTTTGCTGAACCATTTGGAGCCGTTTTTGAGAAAATGTTATTTAAGCCCTTCTATAAATACGAAATTTGAAGCTCGTTTTCACAGTTTTCGAGACACTTCATTTGAACATTTTTGAAGCACTTTTACTCAAAAATGCAATAATGTATACAAATTGCTGGTAATATGAATATTTAAGGCGAGAAAAATGTTTAAAAAAATACATTTGTGTAATTAAAAACAACAACAAAAGAATACAGGAAGTAACATGAATGTCATGTTATGTAGTCAATTTAGCACTATCCGTTCAAAAAATGTAAAGAAAAAATTTGGAGCGAAAGCCAAGATCCAAAGAAGATACCATCGATCATTAAATATTTGCTATTCATATCTTGCGTTCCACAGAACATTGCCTTGGTATGTAAAGAACTCTTACACAGTGTACAGTATACTCTTATTCTGTGTATTGCTTCATGTGTATTTTCGAATATAATTACGCGAAGGCGCGGGACAAAAAATGTGGCAGAGCGTCGCCAAGGTTTCCTCCTCCCAAACGGATACAAACCATCTCAGAAAACAAATACGCTCGCTTATCTAGCAGTTCGAGTGGTGATATAAACAAAATCCTAGATTTCAAAGCCGTAGAAATGGCTGCTCTGGATACATAATAAACATGAAATTCTTTTGCAAGGCTGTCACTTAGATTGATGTAAAAGTTCAAAAGATCCAAAAAGATTTCCTACAGTCATATTTATAAAATTAACAACCTTTATTTATGGCAACGTTTCGAATGTTTGTTTTTATTTATGGGAACATTTCGAATGTTTGCTTTTAATCATTACATTTAATCATTTAATCATGTACATCAAACATTCGAAACGTTGCCATAAATAAAGGTTGTTAATTTTATAAATATGACTGTCCGAAATCTTTTTGGATCTTTTTGAACGTTTACATAATCAACATACCCGCCATCTGTAGGCAATAAGTGAAAGTGGTATAAATACATCGCTTCTCTTAGGAAAAAACACTCGCTAGCCAAGCACATGTAGAGACTCGCTCGAACGTATTTTCAACAAATCACAGCAAGCAGATAGCTGCTGCGCAGGGAGATTCAATAGAACGTGTGCTCCATTTAAAAAATTCGCCGTTTTCCGGCGCACGATAACATAACAGTTTAAGAATAGGGGAATAACATAATCAAATATTTTTCATTCAAAATCGAAACTGATTACCGGGAGAGGTGACTCAATGCGTCTACTGATGTCACTACAGTGCCTCTGACCGGGAGGTCCTAGGTTCCACTCCGACCGCGGCAGGATTGTCGACACTAGCTTGTCAACTAGGTCGAATACAGTCACTGTCTAGAGGAGAATTCAAGGGGTCGGATGCTGTGATTGGTAGCTTTCCGTGGTTTCTCCGACAACACCAGGCGAATGTCGGAGCAGTACCCTAAGAAACAGGCCACGGACCGCGCGCGATCTTTTCTGTCTCTTCTTTGTCCTATCCTCACCCTTTAGTTACACTTACTTTCACTTATATTTTACATGCAATACACTACCATATTTGTCGAGAGACCATTTAGAGCTTGTTCCGTTTGGAGCAGTGGCACGCTGGGAGATACCTGTTTGGGGAGAACCACGCTAGCTGATAAGTCGGCGCCGGATCTTGCCGTCCAGAGGGGAATATCACCGCCACCTCCCAAAAAAACAACATCAACTACACTTACGAACGCGGCCGGAAAATCAGTCAATCTCGTGAACAATGGTAAGTGTAAATATGTTGTGAAAGGTCATTTCTGTCGTTTGCAATTAATAGTGTGAAGATGAGAACTTTTGAAAGCCAGAGATTGAATGCTATAGGCTGTCCAACGAGAGAATGAAGTAGATGCAAACAAATATATCCCTCCTCTGAAGCGTGTGCTCCGAGGACACTGAACCTTACAAGTTGTCAACGCTCCGCTGACTGTTGGCGGTCTCGAATTCTTCCACACGTTGCACATTTCCCTTCTATCACAAGGTGCAGAATGCCCGAGAAAAAACAGACGACTGTTTGATAACTCGGGATAGACATCGTAGCAATCGTGAGGATAATAATTCATTAACTCGGCATATTATTTTTGAAGTTATTATAAACATTATTGTCGATAGGATGACACGAAACGTTTGCTCTCCACAAAAACGTGAGCAGGTCATCTCGCATATGACATACTGATTTTCAATAGAATATGCAAATCCACAGTGAGTACACCACTGCAGTAATCTATCACTGATTTACTATGAAATTTATTCGTTACTTTCATGAAAATAAAAAAAAGTCGTTTATTTTGAATCTGACAATTGCTCTATCGTTTATCCACTGAAAATTCTGTAGTCTCACTGCGTAATGAATTCAACACGTTTAAAATAAGTTTAAAACAGAAGTTGTTTCGCCACATTCTGTCGGCTTTTCTCGGGAATGTTCAACAAAATCACGTTGATGGTGATGGAGATGACAGTTCAGTCATATCACTTCAATGAAAAATGCACTACACAGAAAACACTGAATAGCCAATACACAATCACCCACGGTTTTAAACAACCGATCTTGATGCTGTAATAAGAGTTTCTTTTACGCTTTTCGTTCTGCACAACTCAAAAAGATTCACTTCTTTACAAGCAAACGTGTTACGCGCCATTACATCGGCACTACTTCTTCGCTTTGTTTTTATCTTCGTTTTCCCCCTTTCCTTTGAATTTACACGTACCATAAATGTATCACATATCGTGTAAAGTAAATTTACACTTTTTTGACACGCGTACATCTGATTTTCTACTGTATATTCCAGGTATTTACTTGAATTGTACGGAACTATTTTATTACACGAGTACATAAAAAGTGCGAGGAAGAATGGGTGTCGCGAAGTCGCAGACAATCAGCGACTATTTACCCACGTGGCAATGTTTACATCCACTCTCGTTGGACAAAAAATACGTATTTTCGTTTTCGGACATTACTCACTATGTGATGGGGGAACACCTACCTCAAGGGGCTGAATACGTAGAGATCTTCCACACCCAGAAACGACGTCTTAGCTCGTCAGCTGATCCAGCAGAAGTTCATTGACCGTGTGGCCAGACGTCGCTGCAGCCAGCCGAGGGTTCCATTAAGCACCGAAGGGGGAGCTCTTCTCTCTCTCTCTCGTCTTCCAGCCGCTGCCTTCCTGACATTTTGTGGTAGGATAGGAATTCTCAGGATCTGGAACAATATTTGAAACTGTGAATTGTGAATGAAATGTGTTGGAACTTACATGCTAAACAAGTTGGTTACTTTTGCGCAAGCAATATATTTGTGGATCCTACTGGATCAAAAAGTTTCTAAGTTAACATTGCATTTGAGAGTACTTCATCATGCTGTTATCATCAGTTATCCTCCATTTCGCATGTGGTAAGAGGCGTGCTAGTAAATGCTAAGAATCGCCCCAAGATCAAACTAAAACTCTTTGCGACAGCAGAGGGCTGTGACTGTCTTATGCTCTCCGGCAATCAATCGCTACTGGTTAAAGATGGCCTCCCGGCCAAGCGGTAATCCGAGAGAGATTATCACAGCACAATATACACAATATTGGAATATTCCTGCAGGCTGTTTTTGTTAAAAAATGATTTGTTGCACGAGAGTATTTTATTTGTTGTAGTTGAGCAGTGTGCGTGTTAGTTTTTGGAAAACCATTTTGTGTGCTCTTCTTGTCCTGTGCCATTTTTGCTGCTGGATGTCGCTAGTCTATATTACTCATTTCGAATGAGCACAGACATTGAAGGGTAACTAAGCAACCTCCAGCCATGCGAGAGGGGTCTGAAGTTTTGTTAAGATATTCGAAAACACGAAAAATATCACAAAACAATGAAACAGTTTCGATTGATGGATTGTTAGTGATCGCGGGCACGTCAACTGCAGGAAGTCATTAATCCCGTAAGTGAAGTGCACGTTTTTTCATCGGATGGTAGCTATGATCTTCGTCGCTGGATGGCGAGATCGGCGCCGACCTACCGTCGACTAGCGGAGTTTTCCCCAACCAGGTATCTCCGCACCAGCGGAGCACCGCTCCAGCCGAGAAGAGCTCTAAAGCGCCCCACCAATAAATTTCTTTAAAAACTCCAGCATGAAACGGGCATCAAAGTTTTATCGATGTGACAAGCAAACACAAATTTGTAACATATACTGTTTGTTTATAATAAATATTATTTAAATGAAATAATTATTATAAATAAAGTTGACATAATGCGAGATAGTATGGAAGTGCAATACAAAGGAAATCTATTTTTCTGACGCATGTGAAACTCGTATTACGGAAAATTAAAAGTTTATAACATTTTTAATTGTTATTGTTGCAAAAATATTATTAATAGATAAAAGTTTACTTTTCAACAGATAATTTTGTATGTTTACTTTCCAATTCCGTCCAGGATTTTCTTTAATTTCCATTCGGCGGAATAGAATTGGCAAGAATTGTTTATAATATATTTAAGTTGTGGCGTAATAATTCGTTTTAATTTAGTTGTGGCGTAATCATTGTATACTAAATAATTATCTATAATATTGTTATACTAACGCAGATAATTTTTTTTGCAATATTTCCTTTTAAGAAGTATCGTTGAAGGATCGGAGTCGAAACGACTCCGCTGGGCGGTCTAGAGGGTATAAGGAAGCCGGGCGTTCAAGTGTTAAAGAATGGTCAATAAAATTTAATATAATTTAATAACAATACGAGTAGATATTGTAAATTCATACCTAGGGAAAACATGGCTCACTGAGTTGGGGATAAGATCGACCAAAACACTGCCACTCGAGTTCGAGAACCACAACAAAAGCTCTCTCATGAGGACTTTTGAGACCCGAACTGCTAGTAGTTCAAACGATGCTCACTAGAGAGCCAGGCAATGCTTCGCCTTGCTTGCGCGTGTTCCATCTGGTGGCGAAACATGGAACTTCAAGATCAGAACGTGGCTGAATTGCGATTGCTGGGAGAATCTTTTACATTGTCGCGTACTATTTAAGCAGAATGGACAAGGTATTGCAATTCTCTCGAAAAACGGTGATTTTTCGACAAGAAAACTCTTATTGCCGAGCCCTGGTAAGGAGAAAGTGGATAAATCTTGTATTATACAAGTAATAAATTGCTTCCTCTACCACGTTCTGCAGAAGGAACGCATGGATCCTTCTTTTAAAAAAATTGGTTTACGTCAAAACGTCTGTCCGTCCGTCCATTTGTAATGCTGCAAAAAGTTGATTTTCATGGGAAATACAGATTTTTAAGGTTCCTGATACGGAATAAACATATTTTCAGAAACTTGTCTCTGCTCGCGCCTCCGTCCGTCTGTGGACCATAAAAGTGCCTAAACCATGGCCAAATGACTTCTGGTTCCCTGATATTGTAAAATAGGGTTTTCCTTGCTTGTATATCCGAGTATAATAAGTTACTTTCTCTAATACACCATGCTGTTAGAATCCAAGTTTTGTGGTTCCTTGCCGACACCGAGAAAGTGTTTTTACCGTACGTAGTATAGATAAAGTAATATTAAGTCACAGAATACAAAAAGATAGAGTTGCGGAAAACCGATTCCGTGATTTGAATGGTCCTATGGTACCGAAAAGGCGATGTTTTAAAAAGTCCGTCTGTCGCGACATGTCGGCCTGCCCGTCTGTGATCAACATTCACTCTCCACTGTCCTTAGAATTATTGCCAAATCAATTCCAATATTCCCCGGTCGATCTGACCCGACTTGAAGTCCTGCTGTGTTGAAAATCGTTCTTTAAATTTTGGGGGTACTTTGCATGAAGCCCCTGGGGCATGTTCATAATTCTCTCAAAAATGGCTGCATATTCTTTCTTGGAATTTCTTAAGACTAGAGTGAAATACGCTTATAAAGATGGTATGAATCCAATTTTCACGGTTTCTCACTAAATTGTTTAATGTTCCACATTATTTGGACCCCTTCGTACAACTATATTACAGAAAAGTATTTTTTTCAAACAAATTATTCTCCACATTTAGGTCTTTAATTTATGTTTTTAATATTTAAAATGTCTCCACATTTACGTCCTTAATATCAGTTACATTTTCGAGGAAAAAATTAGAAATTTTTGTGCAATTTTATGTGAAATATGAACAATCCTATAAACAAGTTCTCAACATCAGCTCTAAATTTTTGAACTTTTTGTATGGATCGTGCTAAATGCAATGAATAACATGTGATAGTTATTTATGATAAGAATGGAAAAACTAAAATTTTTATGGCTGGTGGGCCGAGTGTTGAAATCCCTCAAGGAAAATAAAATCACCTTCAGATTTAGTTCACTGCTATTCAAGAGAAAGTAACTTAAAAAGAAGAGGCTAGGATATTTTGTAGCACCACTAGTTAATTTCATTATTTCTTCTTCTTCTTCTTCTTCTTCTTCTTCTTCTTCTTCTTCTTCTTCTTCTTCAGATATACTTGGGGTTTTATATCTTGACGCGTGGGGCGTGTCATCAAGATGGAGTATCTCACGGTATTTAGCATCGTTCTCGGTTGTGCCGCTAGGAGTTCACGCTATATATCGCTTAACACAAATTTCGCCTTAATACGAACAAAACTTCGGTCCCGGAAAAGGGATTAAGGTAATACGGACATTTATAAAACTCGGATTACTCGAGTTTTTATAAGAGGAATTCCAATAATGTCGGTCCCTTGTAATTCGTGTTCATAAGGATTGACTGTTGTTTATAAACTAATTTAATCACAATTCGCGAGATACCGAAATGCCGATTTCTGGCCCTGTATATCTATTTTTTTTTTTTAGTTTTTAGTTTTTACGTGGGGAACTGTGGAAATCTTCAACAAAACGCTGAGGAGTCCGCACTCCTCAACAGTGAGAGATTTCTACTCACTAAAACAACAAACCCTATGTGCCTGGCATTATCCACTCTGGAACCTCAATTATGCATTACCTACCTACCTATCTATCAATCTATCTATCTATCTTTTTACGTGGGAAACTGTGGAAATCTTCAACAAAAACGCTGAGGGACCCCGCACTCCTCAACAGTGAGAGAATTCTACTCACTAAAACAACAAAACCCTATGTGCCTGGCATTATCCACTCTGGAACCTCAATTATGCATTACCTACCTACCTATCTATCAATCTATCTATCTATCTTTTTTACGTGGGGAACTGTGGAAATCTTCAACAAAACGCTGAGGACCCCGCACTCCTCAACAGTGAGAGATTTCTACTCACTAAAAACAACAAACCCTATGTGCCTGGCATTATCCACTCTGGAACCTCAATTATGCATTACCTACCTACCTATCTATCAATCTATCTATCTATCTTTTTTACGTGGGGAACTGTGGAAATCTTCAACAAAACGCTGAGGACCCCGCACTCCTCAACAGTGAGAGATTTCTACTCACTAAAACAACAAACCCTATGTGCCTGGCATTATCCACTCTGGAACCTCAATTATGCATTACCTACCTACCTATCTATCAATCTATCTATCTATCTTTTTTACGTGGGGAACTGTGAAATCTTCAACAAAACGCTGAGGACCCCGCACTCCTCAACAGGGAGAGATTTCTACTCACTAAAACAACAAACCCTATGTGCCTGGCATTATCCACCCTGGAACCTCAATTATGCATTACCTACCTACCTATCTATCAATCTATCTATCTATCTATCTATCTATCTATCTATCTATCTATCTATCTATCTATCTATCTATCTATCTATCATTTTTTACGTGGGGAACTGTGGAAATCTTCAACAAAACGCTGAGGAGTCCGCACTCCTCAACAGTGAGAGATTTCTACTCACTAAAACAACAAACCCTATGTGCCTGGCATTATCCACTCTGGAACCTCAATTATGCATTACCTACCTACCTATCTATCAATCTATCTATCTATCTTTTTTTACGTGGGGAACTGTGGAAATCTTCAACAAAACGCTGAGGACCCCGCACTCCTCAACAGGGAGAGATTTCTACTCACTAAAACAATAAACCCTACGTGCCTGGCATTATCCACCCTGGAACCTCAATTATGCATTACCTACCTACCTATCTATCAATCTATCTATCTATCTATCTATCTATCTATCTATCTATCTATCTATCTATCATTTTTTACGTGGGGAACTGTGGAATCTTCAACAAAACGCTGAGAAGTCCGCACTCCTCAACAGGTGAGAGATTTCTACTCACTAAACAACAAACCCTATGTGCCTGGCATTATCCACTCTGGAACCTCAATTATGCATTACCTACCTACCTATCTATCAATCTATCTATCTATCTTTTTTACGTGGGGAACTGTGGAAATCTTCAACAAAACGCTGAGGACCCCGCACTCCTCAACAGTGAGAGATTTCTACTCACTAAAACAACAAACCCTACGTGCCTGGCATTATCCACCCTGGAACCTCAATTATGCATTACCTACCTACCTATCTATCAATCTATCTATCTATCTATCTATCTATCTATCTATCATTTTTTACGTGGGGAACTGTGGAAATCTTCAACAAACGCTGAGGAGTCCGCACTCCTCAACAGTGAGAGATTTCTACTCACTAAAACAACAAACCCTATGTGCCTGGCATTATCCACTCTGGAACCTCAATTATGCATTACCTACCTACCTATCTATCAATCTATCTATCTATCTTTTTTACGTGGGGAACTGTGGAAATCTTCAACAAAACGCTGAGGACCCCGCACTCCTCAACAGGGAGAGATTTCTACTCACTAAAACAACAAACCCTATGTGCCTGGCATTATCCACCCTGGAACTCAATTATGCATTACCTACCTACCTATCTATCAATCTATCTATCTATCTATCTATCTATCTATCTATCTATCTATCTATCTATCATTTTTTACGTGGGGAACTGTGGAAATCTTCAACAAAACGCTGAGGAGTCCGCAACTCCTCAACAGTGAGAGATTTCTACTCACTAAAACAACAAACCCTATGTGCCTGGCATTATCCACTCTGGAACCTCAATTATGCATTACCTACCTACCTATCTATCAATCTATCTATCTATCTTTTTTACGTGGGGAACGGTGGAAATCTTCAACAAAACGCTGAGGACCCCGCACTCCTCAACAGTGAGAGATTTCTACTCACTAAAACAACAAACCCTATGTGCCTGGCATTATCCACCCTGGAACCTCAATTATGCATTGCCTATCATGTATGTATGTATGTATGTATGTATCTATCTATCCATCTACTTATCTATATCTGTAGGTATCTATGATATCTATATATGTATTACGTTATTATATTGTATTATCTATCATATCTATCTCTCATGTCTCTCTCTCTCTCTTTTTCTCTCTCTCTCTCACTCTCTCTCTCATATATATATATATATATATATATATATATATATATTTATATACATACACACATAAGAGCCCCGAAGAGTGCGTATTAGCGGGCCTGCCTGCCTGCCGAAGCGATAAATCCGCCGCCGCCGACGGGCGCCGTGCGCCGCGGGTGATGGACCTGCGCCCGGAGAAGAAGGGCGCGCGATTTATGAGGGCCCGCGCGTCCACGACGTCCATCCGCGTCCACGGGCGGCACCGCGCGAGCGCCCGCCGCTGCGGTGAGCGATGCGAAGGCGGACGCCCAGGTATCTGATGGAGGAGCTTCCGGAAGCGGTTCTTAACAATAGGCGCCTCTCCGCGAGAATTATGCTGGACGTATCGTGGAGTGCGTGAGTTGTGTCACAATTTTCTTCCCGCCAGCCGCGCCGCGGAGACGAATGGGTATCACGAGAGCGGTTGTGGGAACGTCGAACGTTTCGCGCATGTTTTTGGGTCGTCTTCTGAATCGCTGTGTATGCTTTCGATTCGTCATTTGGATTGGACGGTGTTTTGCATCCACCGGCTATGCGACATCATACTCGTTTTGAGATAATCGTGTTCAAAAGGTTTTATAACATTTGCAGCTCTAAAAACTGTAATTTAATTATTTCATTCGTTGGGGCGCCAAACTACACAAACATGAGTGGAATATCTGGCGCTTACCTGCTTAATGTGAAATGAAGAATAGAAGATTTGAAGAGCTAGGTTTATAGCCGGTTGTTGCGAAACATAAATCCCTGATGTGGCTGATGACGTTTACATTTTCTATTAATTATAACGCTATATTTAGATATTTGGCGCCAAACTTTTCCGTACACTTAGAACATAGTCCAATATAGGCTAGGCCCAAAGAGGCCAGCCATGTAATAGTTTTAAGTTAGTAATAAGTTGGATTGTAAGTTAGTATTTTTTAAGATACTCGCCCTCCCCTCACTCCAGAAGCCAAAACGGCTGGAGTCTATATGTAATTCCCGTACTTGAATAAATTCCCGCCCCACCAGGGCAACTGGTGGGGGGAAATCGAAAAAAGAATGATCCAATGCAACTGATGGCGTCCATATCTCATTTGTTTAAAAAAATGGCGCTTAGCCGGTTGGTGCATAACACCGTCCAATTGCTTCTATTGTGGGCAAATGTGCCCACATAAGTGTTCTAATGAGACTTGGGTTTCAATTCCGTGGAAGTCACGGTTGTTTCAAATCCTGATTGTGGCGTGGGGACATTTCCAAAACCCTTACATCACCCTTAACCCTTGGGCTGAAGTTGGCCCTGCCAAGCGGAGTTCGTAGCAGAACACCCATAGAGGTAACCCATTATGCCCTAGCCTCAGCATATGGTCACGCCACACATTATGCCTCCTATTTGATATTTCCGGCATCTTACAAATTTGCCGTCACTCATTGCTTTCTTATTCATCTATACTTTGCAGTGTTTCAACTCTCCGCTCTGTTAACTCTGAATTTTAGGGAATTTTTTGCAAGCGTTTTAGTGATTTTGGGCACCCTCGTATAACCACATTATTGAGGACAGATTTTTCTTCAAATGGAATTTGTTCCTACATTAGTACTTAAATGTCACTTTCATTGTTTTTAAAATATTATTTTCGAGCAATGTTGAGTGAATATGAACAATATTAAAAAATATTAAAAACAAGATTTTCTCATAAACTGCTTCAATTTTTTGCTTTAAGCTTTTTTAAAATTTTCTGTGATAAATGCACTGAATAACATGACAAAATGGTGTTTTGATGTTTTCTTGCGTGATTGAAATAAATACACAAATATATATTTTCAAGCATCTTTCATGTCGATTATCATAGAATATAATTAACTGCGCTTTATTTAAAGTAAAAAAAAATAATAAATGAGAAAATGTATGTATGTCCCATCATTTTAGTCTTATCTATAGGCAAAATTACGCATTCCTACTGAAAACTGATTATTTCCAAATCATAAAGTAGTAGATTTTTGCCAGCGTTCGCTCTCTGCCCCAACCGGCTCGCGAACCGAGCTCTTTCCTCTCTGCGTGAAGTGGCGCCGCGCTGCGGAGCAACCAGGAACCATTTGAAGCTCTGTGACTGAGACGGGCGCGCTCCTTCAGTTGCATTTACGGCAGTAGACGTTTTACGTCCGACTTCACAGCTTCGAGATTATTGTCTGGAGCTTATGGATGGACATTTGCACTCTGTGCTGAGCTGATGAGTCGTAAATGATGGTTTCCTCCTTTTTCGAAGTACAATTTCCTTTCAAATTGATAGAAAAGGAACTCATTTTCCAATGTTATAAATATTTTTCCTTCTTCCTCCACCGGAGCTTCGAAACACCACTTATTCCTTGTATTTCATTTTTCCTTTCCGGTTCTTTTTCTTTTATAGCTACAATGACTAGGAATACTATCTGTGCTGCAATATGTCTGAGACTAATTTCAAACATGACTTGCGCAAATTTGATATCTTTTAAAGCTGTAACTTGAAACAAATATGCAATTTCCTAAGAAATCTATAAAACGTGTGTAATGAAATGAAAATATACTGGTATGGTTTATTATTTGAAACTGAAAATCTGGGGGATATTACAGTATAATAGTAATACCTATGAATAAGGAGGCAGGTCAAATGCTACCACTTAGATGCGTTAAGTTTATTACTTAACCTTATTAAGCGGTATATGTCTCTACAACCAATGGCTGTCCAATTGGTGCGACTTGAATGATACAATGTCAATTACAGAACATTACTATTATACGACAATTTTAATATTGAGTCCTCATTCATTTTTGGCCAAAAAGAACCAGACACGTGTAGGGAGAACTGATACAGAAAAAGTTAATATTTGTTGTATGATTTTATCTAATGAACGAGAAAAATTGTTTAGTTCCCATTGTTATTTAGACACTATGATTAGAGGCTGTAGAGCCCAATAGCATTGAAATGCCAGAAGTAGACAGCTATATCGTTTTTACCGAAAATTGAAACGCTTTGTGAAATATAATGCATTTACTTGTAATTACCTTCTTTCCAAGATGTCACTTATTTATTTCCTTTTCTCTACATTTTACACTAGTTCAAATAATTACCATTAGCATTTATTGGAAACTGGTGCTTTTTGAATTTTATTCACCCCAATCTATAAGATTATATCTTAATTAATCGGAAATTAATATATTTAGGAGAATATATGAATTTTACTATTGTCAACAAAAATACGCCTTTCAGATATTCTGTAAATCGCACGGCAGATATTCTGTAAATCGCATGTTATTTATTAATAATGTCTTTTGACCGCCTTCCTCTGGTCACATTACACCTTGAAACCAACAGAATACAAACAATAAATAATACCCTTAATTAGAAATTATTTACAATAAGCAGAATAAACACATTCAAATCCAGATAATATCATACATTCATACTTGAACTTCAGATATCGCTTCATTGTTCTCTAAGGGATGCAAATGAATGGCCATCATTCATTGCTTTCTTATTAATATATACTCGTACTTTGTTCCTTGCATCTGGCTTTCTCATTGACATACAGCAATCTTGATCCTTGTACATATTTTAAGATATTGTTAAGTTGATCATTTTTCTTTCATCGAAATAGTGCATTGTTGAACGAATGCCAACTCCTCGACGCCAGCACCATTTGTCGCTCTCACCAGAAGCTTCGTTCTTCCTCCGTCAATATCTTCACACACGTTTCCGAAATTTCCTAAACCAAAAGTCCGAAGTTTCCCAAATCAAAATTTAAAATATATGTTCTAAATATATTACGTATCTGACATTCTCAACCTGCCATGTGATAAAAGTTCTTATCAACTGAGATTTAGAACTCAGATCACTTCAAAACCTCGATTTCGGCCGGTCCTCACCACGGCGCATCCGCATATTATCGTGTCCGCATTAGTTATCTTCCTAACAATAAATGTCTTTTATTCGTAAACTGCGACACAGATCTGCAATAGATTCGTTTTCCTTCGAGATGTTCACGCCACTTATTACTTGTTTTATGAATCCTGCTCTATTATGTACTAGTTTCTCTTCTAGTCCGATATTTCACTATTCATACTAAACTTCAAGACATTAAACTAAATTTATGTCTCTTTAATCCCGCACTGTTCACATATTATGCGAATGTAAATAAATATTTTATTTAC
Organism: Acheta domesticus; assembly: GCA_031308135.1. Classification (NCBI taxonomy): domain Eukaryota; kingdom Metazoa; phylum Arthropoda; class Insecta; order Orthoptera; family Gryllidae; genus Acheta; species Acheta domesticus. The sequence continues at coordinate 9,082,466 of JAHLJT010004567.1, read as the reverse complement.
TTACATCCTATTGCCGTCCTACCTTGTATTATATGTGTTTTTTGTGTATTGTCGTTTTAACCATGCAATAACTTAAACGACGCCATATCTTACACGACATCATGTCTATATTGTTTTTCTTTCTCAATCGACGTTTTTTTCAAATGTAAAGTATTTAAATTATTCATACTTAAGATAAATATAGCTCATCTCAATAATATGCGAATGATGGGATCTCAAAATCTATCCCTTTACTACCAGTGGTTTCCACTCAAAGAAACTTTGAAGATGAACAAGTGGATTCGTAATGTCGACGGACGAGGTGATTCGCATATTAAAATGAGTACGCCAAAGTTCGTGAACACACTTTTAGAACGAATTCACGGAATTTCGTTAGTGTATAAACTGTTGGGATCATTATTAATGAATGAATCGGCAAATAAGTTGATTATTGACCCAGTGTTTTGTTTACTTGCAAATGCAATGTGTTTACATGCAAATTGTTTTAGTTTTTGTGCTACCATGGTTCCTATAGTTTCTGTAGTACTATCATGACTTCTGTGCGACAAAGAAACAGTTTCCGATCAAACGATTGCAGATAACTACTAGTTCCATGCCCAAGTGCTGCAAAAAATAATTGCAGTTGATGCGTATGCTTTTTACGTTAAATCTAAAAATCACCATTGTATTAACAATTACAACGTCAACTGCTCTCTCTTTGTGCTTGTTTTACTTCAAGTAACCAAAACTCATCTTCGAAAATTGAAGGGGAATTCTAGCGAGCCGGCTGCTTTGATCGGTAGTTTTCCTGTGGTTTCTCCGATCAGCACCTGGGCGAATGCCGGAGCAGTACCCTAACTAACGGGCCACGGACCGAGTGCGATCTTTCCTTCCTCTTCCTTCTCCTATCCTCACCCCTTACACACACACTTACACGAACATGCACTACACTATCACACATGCCGGGAGACCGGTCGGGAGCTTACACCTTGTCCCGGCTGGGGCGCTGCCCCGCTGGTGGGAGATACCTAGTTAGGGGAAAATCCACGGCTAGTCGACGGTAGGTCGGCGCCGGATCTCGCCATCCACAGGGGAAAAGATCACCACGACTTCCAGAGGAATACACGGACTTACACTTACGGGACTAATGACCTCTGTAGTTGACGTGCCTGGAATCACCAATCAATCACTCAATCGAAAATTGATAGATGATATCAAACTTGTTTTTTCTGACGACTCTCTCTTGCCTCTCCTCACAGTTCATCCCTGACGATTTCGCCCTCTTGCATTTCCCGGCGCGTGCCTCGCAGCGGAAGCGGCGTCTGGAGCAGCAGGAAGCGCGCGGGGCGAGGCGGGGCACGCACGCGGAGCAATTCGCCTCTTGCGCCGGCGGCGGCCCGCCCCAAGCTGCGCCTTTGGCTCTTTGTTAGGCGATGCAGCGCGTGGCGGTTGGGCGCCGCGCCGCGCGCGCCGAAGGCGGGGTGAGAGAGAGAGAAAGGGAGAGAGAGAGACAGGGAGGAGGGAGACAGAGAGACAAAGAGAGGGAGAGAGAGGGAGAGAGAGAAAGAGGGAGCAGAGAGAAGAAAGAGGAGAGAGGAGAAAGAAAGAGGGAGAGAGAGAAAGAAAGAGGAGAGAGAGAAGAAAGAGGGAGAGAGAGAAAGAAAGAAGGGAGAGAGAGAAAGAAAGAGGGAGAGAGAGAAAGAGGAGAGAAATGGAGGCAAAAGACAGCCAGAGAGGGAGAGCCAGAGAGCGAGAGGCCAGAGAGCGAGAGCAGAGAGCGAGAGCCAGAGAGTGAGAGCGAGTGAGCGAAAGGAGTGAAAGAGTAGTGAGAAAGAGAGAGAGAGAGAGGGCTCTATCTACTGGAGGAGGGGAACCTCTGAGCAGGCGAGAGAGCGAGAACCTGGAAGGGAGCGAGGGGCTATGGTGGGGTGGGTGGTCAGGTGCAGGAGAGGGGGGGTGAGGGCAGGGCATTAAGTCAGAATGCTGATGAGGTTGTTGGTGAGCATAACAATAGCGCCAGATAAAAACAATTCGTCAAACTCAAACAGCGATCAATTGTATCATGTACTACAAAGCACAATGAAATTAATAATTTAATAGTATGCTACAGAAACTAGAAGATAAATATCAAGCCATAAAAGAGAAGCAAAAATTAGGTTGGGGTTAAGGCAGGAATGCTGCTTATCACTGTATCTGTTTCTTCTATTTGCCGAAGAAATAATTTTTATAATGAAAAACAAAGAAATATTGATTCATGGCTAGAAATAAATCAAATCTTTGAAAGGTCTATGATAATGAGTTTAAAAATAACATTGTGTGCACCACACTGGTGGTATATAAATATTAACAAACACGAAAAGAGAATTGGGAAAAATGATACACGTACATTAGAATCCTCTCGCAATCTGCAAAATTAAAATGAAATAGAAAAAATGTGCGGTTTTTGCAAAAATTCAAAAAGTGGTGAGGATAAGTGGTGAGAAAGTTACTAGAATTAAATTTCACAACATGGAAGAAAACTGCATTTAGGCAAATCCTGTTTTACAGTGCATATACCACCACAAGATAATGGATAACGCATTGTATGAGGCCAACAGAGCTTTAAATCTATGACGACGGAATTTGCGAGCCATCCGTATGAAGAACATTGGTTTCACTCAGGGGCCAAACTATGATGCAATATTCTATGAACAATATGCGTTATTTGCAGTACACTGATGACATTGGCGAGCAAACATGCAGCAATCTGCAGGACGCGCTTCACAATGTTTTACGTTTCACCCAGGGGGGATATGAGTTACTGACACCGTTGTCACACAGTGTCATGAAATAGACCCGTTGGAATTACCACATGCGCTGAGCCAACTGGCAGCCTTCTATTCCTTCATGGGGGTGTCAAATGAGGTCGTCGGTGACTCCAAGAAAGTTAAAATTTGTGCAGATAAATATATAAAGATGAATCTTTCGTTTTTGGATTGTTTAGTTCTGTAATAGCTCAAGAAAGCTAGACTCCATTGACTCAAGTCACACCGCTGAGTATGAAACAACAAAGTGGTGTCATTAACTATGGTGAATAAAGGTCATGTCTAATATATATACAGGCTGTCCGGGGAGGAAACGTCGAAACTTCTAAAATAAGATCTTAAGACAATTCTAAGAATATTTTGTCTAATAAACCACGTGATTGTTCCGAATGGTTAAGCCGCTATAAGCACTCAAAAGTTGGTTTGAAGAAAAGGTTTCTAGGCAAAAATTTGCATTACAGAAGCGTATACACTCCAGAAACATATAAGTTGTTTTTATTTACAAAATAAATTAATACATTTGTTCAGAAAGGAAAGCAATGTGGGAACAAAACAAAATCAATGTGGGATATAGTAAAAAAATGCGACCAAACCAACTAGAAACCTTGTAGAGAATGTTGTTTTTAAAAGATAACGATAGAGATCTGAACGATCCGTCCACAGTGGCTAGTCTCTTTAACCAATACTTTTCGAGAATTGCTGTCGATCTCACTAAGGGTTTTCAGCCACAAAATTCAACATCTGACGTTTCCCTAAAAATCTTAAACACAATGTTCGTTTCCGAAACCTCTTCCTTTGAAATTCTCAAAATAATCGGTAAATTAAAATATAAATATTCGGCCGGTTTAGATGAATTTCCGGATTGTTTGTTAAAGACGTGCGCGCCAGCCATTATACACCCGTTAACTCACATATTTAATGCATCCTTATGCACCGGAATTTTTCCAGATATTTTTAAAACAGCTAAGATTAAGCCGCTCTTCAAAAAAGGCAACAAAAATGAAATTCAAAATTATCCGCAAATTTCTCTTTTGTCAGTTTTTTTCAAAAATTTTAGAGAGACTTTTTTATGTGCGAATGGAAACCTTTCTCAATAAACACGACGCGTTTTCAAATTGCCAACATGAATTCCGGAAATCAAAATCTACGGAAACAGCCATTTTTTCTTTTCTTAAAGATGTTGCTTCATCATTGGATCAAAACGAAGCAACTATTGGCATATTTTTAGATCTTTCAAAATCTTTTGACATCATTGATCATAACATTTTACTTTCAAAATTACCTTCATATGGAATCCGTGGTATTGCTCTAGATTGGCTATGTTCCTACCTTAAACAACGATCTCAGAGAGTAGAAATACCTTACTGGAATGATGGAACTTTATGTATACACCTTTCCGGTTCTTTGCCAATTGCACGTGGAGTCCCGCAAGGATCGATTTAGGCCCTATTCTCTTCCTATTATACGTAAATGACATGCCTTTAGCGATTCGAAACGGAAGAACAGTTCTCTTTGCGGATGATACAAATATTCTTTGCAACAAAGAAACCGTAAATAGTACAATATCAGATGTTTCAAATTGGTTCCGTAATAACAAATTAATAGTAAATGAAAAGAAAACTGTTTCAATGCAGTTTTCCATTTCAAATAAAAAATTCTGTACTCCATTGAAAATGAACGGTGTGCCATTGACTGATGTTAATGTAACAAAATTTTTAGGTCTATCAATTCAGTCAAACCTCAAATGGAATGCCCACTTAAATGAATTGAACACAAAATTAAGTTCATTATGCTACGCGTTCAGAATTCTTTCAAATTCTGTCAGCCTTCATACAGCTCCGTGTGTATATTTTGCCAATGTTCACTCCCGCCTGAGATATGGCATAATATTCTGGGGAAACACATCTTATAGCTCCCAGACTTTCAGATTACAAAAAAGAATTGTACGAATAATAAGCAAATCCAACCCACGTGATTCTTGTAAGTCTCTCTTTATTAATCTAGGAATTTTACCATTACCTTGTCAATAATTACATAGTTAACATAATTATTTATCATTTGGACTGTATAATTCTAAAGAACCTGTAACAAGTATTGTATCACAGTTTCTGGGTTGATGGTCCCCATCTCGATCAAGTTTTTCGTCCAGTTTCCCTGATCCTTGAGCAAATGCTGAGATGGTCCCTTGTTTTGCTTCTGGGCATAAATGTAACTTCATTATTTGTGCACGTCTTCTGAATTTCAGTGGGAAATATAGTTATTCAAATTATCGTTTTCCATATTATCGCGGCAAAATGTATTATTCTTTCATAAAGAACATGAGGGTTCAGGGCAGGAATTTATAGCTAATTTACCTTTCAAAATATATTTTATTATATAGGAGCGAATATTTTGTCAACAAAACTCGAAAAAAACTCTTTTCTGTATTCAAAATTCGACTAGAATATGATTTAGGATAGAGATCACAGAATTATGAAAACGTGCACAAAATTCACTTCTCCCCATAGCTCGTCACACACGGTTTTTTAACTGTTTTTGACGTAAATAAATAAATAAAAAAAGCGAGAAATAAAAAAGCGCCCAATTTACACAATTTGAGTGTTTTTTATTTCTCGCTTAATTTTTCTGTCTGAGGAAATAAATTCATTTCTTGTGTAAATAATAAACAAGTTACATGTTTCTGGAGTGTTTGTATGCTTCCATAATGCAAATTTTTGCCTAGAAATAATATTTTGCGGCCCAAACATTCGGAATATTGCTCATTGCGGCCCAACCATTCGGAATATCGACGTAGTGTATTAGACAAAATATGCTTAGAATTGTGTTAAGAGCTTATTTTCGAAGTTTCGACGTTTTCTCCCCGGACATCCTGTATATATTATATTGAAGTACATCAAAATACTTATTTTACGTATGATACGTAAATTTTACGTAAAATACGTATTTTGGATATAAAAATATTAGGAAACTTAATAATGAATTTACCTGATAAGGGACGATGGTGGCAGGGTAAAGTATAAAGAACAGAGACATTAACATACAAGGGCTTCCAGTCACGATATTAAAACATGATTCGGACAAATACATAAAGTATTAGAATTTATTATGTTAATAATTGGTTCGATAGTAATGGCATTGTTTAAAAAGAAAAACAGAAAAGACTCAGTCAAGTTGAAAATCACGAGAAGCTTAGCGGTAAGTGATCATAAAACAGTGTAATGAGGACATAAACAGATGAACTGAAAAAGTGAAATAATGTTTTTTTTGGCTGGACAGAGGCGAGAGACGGGATTTGACTTGCGTGCGAGTAGGTTCGTAGGAGAGAGCTCCGGGATTTGATACGCGAAGGGTCGCGTAACGAACTTCGACGTCAGATAAGCAGGTCGGATTGGAAGTTAGTTGGCGGTATCAAGTGTATGTTTTAGCAGCCAAATATGGAGCAGAATAAATAGGAAGACTGGTGGTTCTGGATCTTCTCGGCGTTCAAGATAGCTGTATCCGTGGAAAGAAAAGTATATAACTAATAGTAGAACATTAAATTCAAATCGGAAATGAATCGATCTCATTGAATGTACAAGACCAAGACGGTTAGGGTCATTGGTCCCGTAAGTTTAGTGCATGTCTTTATCGCGGGAGGTGACCATGATCTTCCGCCGCTGAGATCCGGCGCCGACCTACACATCGGCTTGCTGGGTTTTCTTCAACGAGGTTTCTCCCACCGGCAGCGACAAACTCTAAGCTCCCAACTGGTCTCCCGGCAAATGTGGTTGTGTAGTGCTTGTGAGTGGGTGTATAAGTGGTGAGGATAAGACAAGGAAGGGAAGGAAAGATCGTACGCGGTCCGTGGCCCGTTCGTTAGGGTAACTTCTCCGGATTTCTCCTGGCCGCCGGAATTCGACGTAGCCTGTTGTGGAATATCCTGGGGACCCGAACCTCAGGCCCGCCCTGTCCGAGGAACTGCGGTGACATCAGTTGAGGGTAGGGGGCGGGGGCGGCCGGACACGGCGTTGCGGTGACGAACAGGCAGCTCCTCGGCGCGGCAGGGGAGGGGTGCTGAGTGGGAGGGGAGCGGACGAGAGGGGGAGGGGAGCCGAGGGGAGGGGAGGTGGAGATGAGCAGGGGGGAGGAGGGGGACGGGAGTGGAGGGGAAGAGCGGAGGAGAGGGGAGGTGAGTGGATGGAGATGGGGAAAGTGAGGTGAGGAGGGGAAGCGGAGGGAGAGGGGACGGAGGGGAGGCAGCGGAGGGGAGGGAGGCGGAGGAGATAGGGAGTGCGGAGGGGAGGGGAGGAGGGATGGGGAGGGAATGTGGGAGGGGAGAATGGAGCGGAGAGGAGGGGGAACGGGGAAGAGGGGTGGAGGGAGGGAGGAGCGAAGGGGTGGGGGAGGGGGCGGAGGTGGAGAGGATGGGAAGGGAATGTGGGGAGGGGAGGTGGAGCGAAGGGGTGGCGGGGCGGGAGAGGAGCGGGGGGGAGGGGAGCGGAGGGGAGAGGGAGATCGGAGGGGGGGGGGAGGGGATGGGAGGGGATGGGGAGGGAATGTGGGGAGGGGAAATGGAGCGGAGAGGAGGGGAAATGGGGGATAGAGGGGGGAGGGAGGAGCGAAGGGGTGAGGGAGGGGAGCGGAGGTGGAGGGGATGGGGAGGGAATGTGGGGAGGGGTGGCGGCGGGGCGGGGAGAGGAGCGGAGGGGAGGGGAGCGGAGGGGAGGGAGCGGAGGGGAGGGGAGCGGAGGTGAGAGGAGATCGGAGGGGAGGGGAAGGGATGGGAGGGGATGGGGAGGGAATGTGGGGAGGGGAGATGGAGCGGAGAGGAGGGGAAACGGGGGATAGAGGGGTGGAGGGGAGGGAGGAGCGAAGGGGGTGAGGGAGGGGAGCGGAGGTGGAGGGGATGGGGAGGGAATGTGGGGAGGGGAGGTGGAGCGGAGGTTGTGGCCGGCGGGGAGGGGTGGGAACTGAGGGGAGCGGAGGGGAGAGGCGGGAAGAAAGGGCG
>JAHLJT010004567.1:9035349-9073696 GCA_031308135.1 Acheta domesticus | reverse complement strand
AACTCAAAATCAAATTTTAAAATTGAAATTTTGAAAAACGTTTTGATCGCAATCTCCATGAGTTGCATTACCATATAAAAGTCCATAAAGAAAGCTGTAAAATGACACCTGTTCCAGCTCCCTATCTTATTTGGAGAAGTTCTACATCAATTTAAAAAATGTACGGGAACCCAATTGTGTAAAATTTTACATGGCTGTATTTCACAAATGGGTGGAGATATTTACTCAACATTTGTAGTTTTCTTTTCTTCATTCATATTATCTATGTGTCAAATTTCATCTGAATCCAAAATGGTGAGGTAAAAAACTGTGTTGATTTAATATGAATGACCCAGTTGCTGTTCTGGAGGAGAATTCCAGCGGCCGGCAGATAGGATCAGTAGTTTAACGTAGTTTCTCTGATCAAAGCCAGTTCAATGCCGGAGCAGTATCCAAACAAACGGGCCATTGACCGCGCGCGAGATCTTTCCTTCTTCTTCCTTGTCCTATCCTCACCCCATACTTGCACATATGCACTTGCATCATGGAGTGCGGTGCAATGATATAAGTGTGCGCTGCCACAAACATCAGTGCTTCAGTGCACTGCACACATAGATCAGTCAGGAGTTAGAGTATGTCCCGGCTGGGACGGTGCCCCGCTGATAGGAGAAACCTGGTTGAGGGAAACCTCGCTGGCCGACGGTAGGTTGCGCCGGATCTCGCCATCCCCCGCCGCCTCCTGAGGAAAAACAAGATCCCGCCACCCTCCGGAAGAAAAAAAGCACTACACTTACGGGAATAAACACACTTAGGAGTTGGCGCGCCCGGAAATCATTTACAATCAATCCATAATGACCAGTGCAGGGATGTCCTCTGTGATTCCACTGCCTTTCTTATAGAGCGATTTTTGTAACTTTGCTCTCAAGCCCCTATGGCTACGATGGAATATCTTATGCCATTTCTGGTCTTTCTCAGTCCTGCAACTAGATGTCGCATGATTGGAAGCACTGCTTGATACAGTCGCGATCATGCGATATCTAGCGGCACAATCGAGAAAGACGCGAAATACCGTGACATCCGAAGTATTCATTGTCACGACGGGCCTTCAGAGGCAGAGTTAGAAAAATCGCAGTATAGAGTGTTAAGAAATGTTAAATAAGTGACGAGTTGCTAGGAAAAAGCCTTTTATCAGAAAGAAGAGTTTGCAATTAGCAAAGCAGCATACAGACAAAGACGAAGAATGGTAGAAGGTGTACACAGTATGTGGACGAGAGAAAATTCGATTTCATCGGATCAGATCGTCGGCGAATTGTCAGGAGAAAGCGAAATGACTTGCAAATAATAGCTGTATTAATTACGTTCCATCATTAAACACGGTGGTGGCCACGTGAGGGTTTGGGGCTCCGTAGCCGTTAGTGGACTTGAAATAGCTTTCATTCAAGGTACCATGAATGTATCTTCTACAATTTTTTGTTATTCTGAAATTTTCAATAATTTTTACATTTTTGTGAAGCATTTGAGTGGAAAAATTTAACATAAAATTACAAAACTATCATCGGGACCATTTCTGGTCGTTCAAGAACTTCCCGCTTGGTACGATTTTGTTTTATTCTGCAGCAAACTCTGAATAAAGGCCATATACAAATTTAAAATCTTTGAAAAACATTACAGCTCAATCAGACTGTTGCTTAAGATTTTAATATACTTTTCAAGGTAAATTGAATCCTTAAATAACAAATACCATGTATTGCAAATCTTGGTTCTAAAGTTCTCAAAATGGCGTCAGGTAGGGCACGCCCACAAACTGTCGAAATAGTTACTTGGGTTCATTCAATTGCGATCATGTGTTACCTCCATCCATCGTTACATGAAGCTGCATTGGACCTAATTGCAACAAGTTGAGCTCAAGTTCCTCTGTGAACTTTTAGATGTATTGAAAATGCGAAAGAGAACGAACATGCGAACTTACAATTTTTCCAGATATAAAGGTCTACGGCAATAAAATAAATTATGTAATTACTCTATTTCTTCAATGAACATTGAAATATCTACATTCTCCTCTTTCTTCAAATGTGTTCATGTTTATTGTAATTTCACAACTCACATTAACGGAAACTTGGAAATGTATTCAGTGAAAAATGATTAGAAGGTTCTGATAGCTTAAAACGTTTTTGATGTATAATTAGAGGGACAAATGTCATTGACGCCCTGCCACCTTTCAACGCATCGACCTGCTCTGCAGACGCGCCATCGTTAGTGCCACCGTTTCTCGTCCAGTGAACTCTGGTGATGGGAGGTAACGAGCTTCTCCCTCCGAAAACACTTTTTGTCCTCGCTCTCCTTCTCGCTGTTTCAGTCTGACATTAAACATTCTGCGCGCGCGTATAAAATTCATCTCGCGCAAAACGTGAACACTTTCCATCTGCGGTTTTCGCTGTGAAGGGACTTTGTATGTAAGGTGGATACGAAGCTGATAATTCATCTGCAACTCTATACATTTTAAGTCCAGTATCTGAATAGAAGCTGCAAGTTGGTTTTAATCAGATTCAGAATTTTTTACGGAAGAGAAGGTAACCTGAAGTAATATTCGAGTGCACAATAAAATACAAATCGAAGTAACAATGCAAATTATTTGGATATTTTAATTGACTGACAAAATCACTTTGAAATTGAGGATATATCCAGACATCTTTAAAGCTCTACGAGTATATGCAGATAAGCTAGTGGTGCTACAACAACAACAATATTTCCTCGTATTATTTGTAAAGGACATGTAATATTAACGTACTAAATGAACCCATTCAAAAATTCGTACATTAGAACTCATTGCATTGCGCAAATGTTTTCGTGCACAGCGATGGATTACTTCACTTGGGGATCGACAAAAACACGAATCGCCGTCGCCACATCGACGAATCACCTCTCCGAATGTCTCCAACTCGTAAACATATTTGCCAGCGCTGGGACTGCGTCGGAGTAATACGCTTTCCACGATTCCGGACAGAATTTGCAGTGAGGCACGAAAGTAAAAAGAGTTCTTCCTGAGTGAAATTAATAGGATCGTAAGGTTGAGAAAGAAGAGAAGAGTATTGTAATCGTACGCCGGTGAACAACGAATTTTGGAAAAACTGTTGCCGGGCCCTGGTAATGAAAAAATGGTTAAATCTTATTTCTATAAGTACAAAATTACTTCCTATAACACATTGTTAGGTCAGAATCTATGTTTTGTGAGTCCTCGATACGAACAATCGATTGATAGCAAAATGACCGTCTATACGTCTGCCGGAGGTCAACGCTAACGCATAAATCGTTCAGGCGATTTTCTCCTAAATTGATATTCCCCCATCTATTTAAACGAACTCCATGCCTAGCGCGATTGAAATGAACACTTTGATTTTTGGGGGTACTATACATGAAGTCTCAACATTTTCAATTTTTCCCCCGAAATGGCTCCACATTTTTTGATTATTTTTTTTTCGGATAGCGTAAAACGCTAAAACAGGGCGAGAGGCGGGGCACGAGAGGCGGGGCGCGAGAGGCGGGGCGCGAGAGGCGGGGCGCGAGAGGCGGGGCGCGAGAGGCGGGGCGCGAGAGGCGGGGCGCGAGAGGCGGGGCGCGAGAGGCGGGGCGCGAGAGGCGGGGCGCGAGAGGCGGGGCGCGAGAGGCGGGGCGCGAGAGGCGGGGCGCGAGAGGCGGGGCGCGAGAGGCGGGGCGCGAGAGGCGGGGCGCGAGAGGCGGGGCGCGAGAGGCGGGGCGCGAGAGGCGGGGCGCGAGAGGCGGGGCGCGAGAGGCGGGGCGCGAGAGGCGGGGCGCGAGAGGCGGGGCGCGAGAGGCGGGGCGCGAGAGGCGGGGCGCGAGAGGCGGGGCGCGAGAGGCGGGGCGCGAGGCGGGAAGAGCCGCAGCTGTGCGTCAGTGGCTGATCCGAGCCGCATGCACCTGCTGGGCATAATGAACGCCCCGCCTGCTTATTTGCTGGGCAAATGCACCGCTGAAAGAAAGGCTGCAGAGGACTCAGCCGCGGAAGAGAAAGTTCGCGGAAGGCCGCGACTTTTAAAATGCTCACGAGGCAGTACGATGGAACGATTTGCAATAAATGAAGTGAAGGACAGCCAGAATGTGAAATGAGCATTTTGCATGTTCACATTAAAACTCCCACAAGGATGCGTAGAATGTCGTAACAAGCAGCTTTGTTTCCCCATCTACAATAAGCATTTGAAATACCATGTGGTAGAGATACATTTATTTATTTACTTATTTATTTATTCATAAAGGTAGTAAATAACAAGGCAACAAATACGAAAGTGTATTTTTAATGACATAATAGTTGCAAACCCAGCTCACAAGTTATTTAAACAAATTCAGTCTGTGTGTGAACCTCAACAATACAATATAGAAATCAGCAACATTTAAATTAACATATTTAGAATTAAAACTAATGGTTCTACGCATGATTGAAGTAATTACTATATTTAGAACAAACTTTATTTCATATTATCCATTACATCATATTAGAGGAAGTAATTACCTCATTTAGGACAAACGTAACTTCATATTTATCCATTACATCACGTTAGAGAAAGTAATTACTACATTTAGAAAACATTTTACTTCATATTTATCCATTACGTCATATTATAGGAAGTAATTACTACATTTAGGACAAACTTAACTTCATATTTATCCACTTCTTTTTTACTAGGGCCCGTGTTGAATTTTTTGAAACCACCCATTTACGCTATAGGATTGCAATACGTTATCGTTGCTACGTAAGTACGTAGTAACTGGGGAAAGTAAAACTAGGTTATAAATAAAACAGAAACTTAAAAACTTTTTAACCAATAAATAAATTACTAATTAACAAAAAAACGTTTATAATTTAGAAAATAAAACTTAAATAAGAACATTGTTCATAAATTACAAGTAGTAGAATAGGACTAACACTAACTGAATTACAAGGTGATATACTGAACATACTATGGCCGCCTGACTTGCCCTTTGAAAGCGATGTGACACACTGAATGCACATCAGATTTTCAAAACGCGCGGCACAGCCGACAGTCAACCAACAGCAAGTTAGTGAACGTTCTTTGCTATGCATGGAAGGTTCAGCAGACGGAAGTTTGCGTCGACCAATCCGAAGGGGGCAAGCAATTCAGTTGTATCTGTCGAGAGCGCTGACCAGGCGCTGACTAGAAAAACCGCCCACAGAACTGCTTGTGGAAGCCATACTGAAAGTGTCTTTTGAATATTTACGAAACAATTCGGGTAATGGAATGAAGCTCATGAATAGAGGTAAGAGACATCTGAATTAGACATGAAAAGATAGTATGTACAAACTGCGAAATTCTTTGCACTTTTAATTCATACGAAAACTAATTCATTTCAGCTTAGATTAAATGCATTAACAAGCGTTTGCATACGAGTCATTTAGGCATAGTGGAATATAACTCACACTGCTGAGAAGTTGTGCCGCTACAAACTACACAATTCTGGAGAAGAGAGACGGCAGGTCGTTGTTGTAACCCAAGCATAAGAAGAGAATTCATCCCTGTTGTACGAAAACTACTGTGCGAAGTAAGATCTTAGATTATTTCTTTGTCAGGGAATCATAACCAAACGAACAGTTCTGTGTGAAAATTCTGTGCGAGAACAAACTTGCAGAACGGTGAGGCGAGCCCTAAAGGGACGTCTACGGTACTCTAAACCAAGGTCAAATGACGTACCCAGCCAACGCTCTCGAAATCGATTTCTTTCTTTTGAGGAAAAAGCAAAGAGCCAAGGTTAAATTATAAAACTAGAAGTAATCTTCATTCATTTATGAAAATACAAACTCTGATTTATTGGTTGAAAGATTAGTTAAATCTGGTGTATAATTAGTTTTCATTTTGTTTTAATAAGCGATACATTTCATTACATAGAGGTAAACGCATGATTGAAGAATCTTTTCTGATTTCAATTTAAAGAAATGGAAGGGGAGTGTGGATTGATCGTTACCAAAGATAGTATAGCTGTGTAAATATGTGATTGTGTTTATTTTGATTTCTGTGTATTTTTCTTTTATTTTTAACTGTTCTCCATGGACAACTTGTAGAATACATTTTGTTGTTTGTCGATTTGTCAAATTATTCGATTGCTAAGGTAAGTAATCCACGCCCGTTACCTTTATAAGTACAAAGGGAACCTCCTACAAAATGAAGAGTTCCACGAGATTTTTTGAACATTTGTCAGCGAAACGCTTTGAAAATTGATGGCTCCTCGCCACAGATACGTAAATAGGCAGGTAAACTGAGATGAGGACTGTTGAAATACATTAAAAAAGTAGAATGTACAATAATGAAAATAACTTTTATAATTTACAAGTAAGAAACAAGTGACATTAATAAAAGACAAAGGACATGCTTGTAGAGGCTTCTGCGAACCATAATTACAAGAGATATAAGGAACATTCAATGTGGGCAGGCAAATTGATAACCCACAGTAGTTGTCAATTTTTTTATGTGCACATTTGCTTCTATACAAACCTTTAGTTCTTTGGGTAGAAAGGTTAAACGTTTTGTAACTTAAGAAATAATTGTGAACGTTTCACAATTTCTTTATTTATCTCGGATGAAGAAGGGTGTATATTCAAACGTTGAAGATACACATTATGTAATAATGTTTTTGAATATTTTCTAGAAAGAAATTCTGTAGTGACAAGAAATGGTGCTCTTAATATAATTGTTGTGAAGAGTAATCAAAGCTCATCTTGTAAATTAATTGAAGTATTTTATGTATTTTGATTAGCGAATATCAAGTTGCATCATAAGTGCCATCTCACATCACAATTCCTTATGAACCTACAGACAAAAAAAATAAGCTACAATTTGGTCGTAAATATGGTTTTTATTTTACGCAAGATGTAAATGAAATATAGTTTTTACAAGAGAAATAGTATGACTTTTTCCATTTTAAAATACACGCTAGATAAGTAAAAGCTTCCCATATTCGTGATTACTTATTGCTGAACAGTTTGTTTTCCGTAATGCTGTCTTTATGAAAAGGTATTGAACTACTTATGGTGTGCTATCAGGTAACTGCCAAATGTAATACATTTTGTTATAGTAATACTCTTTAAACTCAAAAAAATATTTTCTCAACCATTTTCAACTAAATTAATTTTATATACGGCACCTCTTGCCATACTGCTACTTTTAACTACAAGAGCTGTATTAAACATTCACCGTCTTAGGTGGCTCAGGGAATCTATTGCTGTCACTGCAGAGCCTCTGACCAGGAGGTGCTAGGATTCAACTGCCGATGATGGCAGGAGTTTCGACACTGTCAACATAGCTAGGTCTAATTCACTCGCTGTCTGGGGGAAGCATTTTAGCGGCCGGCTGCTCTGATCGGTATTTTTTCCGTGGTTTCTCTGATCAACACCAGGTGAATGCCTAAACAGTACCCTAACAAACGGCGATGGACCGCGCGCGATCTTTCCTTTCTCTTTCTTGACCTATTCTCACCCTTTACACACACACACACACACACACACACATGACGGGACACTCGTCGGAGGTTGACCCGGCTGGGGCGGAGTCCCGCTGGTGGGAGATACCTGACTGGGGAAAACCTCGCAAACGGACGTGTAGATGGGCGCCGGATCTCGCCATCCGAGCGGGGAAAAATAACTACCACCTCCGCGATAAGACATTCACTACACATACGGGAATAATGACCTCGGCAGTCGGCGCAGGCTCTTGGAAACACCGATCAATCAATCAAACATGCAAAGCATACTAATTTCTCCTTCAGTTAACATTTTGAATAGATCATTTATTTATCTAGTAAACATTACCAGCCTTAGGATAGTACTCTAAAAATCCCACAAAGTACATGTAAACTTTCATTCCGTCTTATTCACTTAGAGCAGGCCTATTTCCGATCAGTCAGGGAAACTCCTAAGAATAATTTATTTTCCCTCTTAATCGCAATAGAAAGTAAACGTTTTTGTACGTGGGTCGGAGTTGGCATTTTATACGAAATTTCTACTATACTACTACTAGTGTGAATACAACTAGTATTATGGTACTAATATTATACATAACATATAATACATAGCTTATAATACAATAACTAATATAATACAACTAGTATGATGGTACAATGTAATAAATTAATAGATGAATTGCGATAAGAGGAGGACGTGATTAGGTGAAAAAAAAACGTGCCAAATACTATTTTGCTTTCCGCGAGCTGTTCCGCTTCCGCACGGTGGCCCCGCGTGTGGCCGCTGAGCTGGCAGGGCGTCCGTTCGGCGCCGTTCCAAGGGGCGCTCGAATAGACTCCGACACTGCCCACCCCACCTACCCACGCTCGCCCAAACCCACCTCCGCCCACCCGCTGCCCAAAACCCACCCACTCACTCTCTCGCTCGCCTGCCCGCCCACTTGAACCCACCTGAATCCACCCTGAACCCACCTGAACCCACCTGAATCCACCTGAACCCACTTGAATCCACCTGAACCCACCTGAACCCACCTGAACCCACCTGAACCCACCTGAATCCACCTGAACCCACCTGAACCCACCTGAACCCACCTGAACCCACCTGAACCCACCTGAACCCACCTGAACCCACCTGAACCCACCTGAACCCACCTGAACCCACCTGAACCCACCTGAACCCACCTGAACCCACCTGAACCCACCTGAACCCACCTGAACCCACCTGAACCCACCTGAACCCACCTGAACCCACCTGAACCCACCTGAACCCACCTGAACCCACCTGAACCCACCTGAACCCACCTGAACCCACCTGAACCCACCTGAACCCACCTGAACCCACCTGAACCCACCTGAACCCACCTGAACCCACCTGAACCCACCTGAACCCACCTGAACCCACCTGAACCCACCTGAACCCACCTGAACCCACCTGAACCCACCTGAACCCACCTGAACCCACCTGAACCCACCTGAACCCACCTGAACCCACCTGAACCCACCTGAACCCACCTGAACCCACCTGAACCCACCTGAACCCACCTGAACCCACCTGAATCCACCTGAACCCACTGAATCCCACCTGAACCCACCTGAACCCACCTGAACCCACCTGAACCCACCTGAATCCACCTGAACCCACCTGAATCCCACCTGAACCACCTGAACCCACCTGAACCACCTGAACCCCACCTTGATACCACCTGAACCCACCTGAACCCACCTGAACCCACCTGAACCCACCTGACCCACCTGAACCCACCTGAACCCACCTGAATCCACCTGAACCCACCTGAACCCACCTGAACCCACCTGAACCCACCTGAACCCACCTGAATCACCGAACCCACCTGAACCCACCTGAACCCACCTGAACCCACCTGAATCCACCTGAACCCACCTGAACCCACCTGAACCCACCTGAATCCACCTGAACCCACTGAACCCACCTGAACCCACCTGAATCCCACCTGAACCCACCTGAACCCACCTGAATCCACCTGAACCCACCTGAACCCACCTGAACCCACCTGAACCCACCTGAACCCACCTGAACCCACTGAACCCACCTGAACCCACCTTGAACCACCTGAACCCACCTGAACCCACTGAACCCACCTGAACCCACCTGAACCACCTGAACCCACCTAACCCACCTGAACCCACCTGAACCCACCTGAACCCACCTGAACCCACCTGAATCCACCTGAACCCACTGAACCCACCTGAACCCACCTGAACCCACCTGAACCCACCTGAACCCACCTGAACCCACCTGAACCCACCTGAATCCACCTGAACCCACCTGAACCCACCTGAACCACCTGAACCCACCTGAACCCACCTGAACCCACCTGAACCCACCTGAACCCACCTGAACCCACCTGAACCCACCTGAATCCACCTGAACCCACCTGAACCCACCTGAACCCACCTGAACCCACCTGAACCCACCTGAACCACCTGAACCCACCTGAACCCACCTGAACCCACCTGAACCCACCTGAACCCACCTGAACCACCTGAACCCACCTGAACCCACCTGAATCCACCTGAACCACCTGAACCCACCTGAACCCACCTGAACCCACCTGAACCACCTGAATCCACCTGAACCCACTTGAATCCCACCTGAATCCACCTGAAACTCGACACCTGCCATCCACCTGAACCCACTTGAATTCCACCTGAATCCCACCTTGAATCCACCTGAACTCACAACTGGAATCCACCTTGAATCCACCTGAACCCACCTGAATCCCACCTTGAATCCACCTTGAATCCCACCTGACATCACTGAACCCACTTGAATCCACCCTCGAATCCCACCTGAACCCACCTTGAACCTCACCTGAACCCACTTGAATCCACCTGAACCCACCTTGAACCACCTGAAATCCCACCTGAACCCACCTTGAATCACACCTGAATCCACCTTGAATCCACCTGAATCCACCTGAATCCCACTTCCAATCCACCCTGAACCCACCTTTGAATCCAACCTGAATCCCACCCTGAACCCACCTGAATCCCAACCACCTGAACCCACCTGAACCACCTGAACCCACCTGAACCCACCTGAATCCACCTGAACCCACCTGAACCCACCTGAACCCACCTGAACCCACCTGAACCCAC
Organism: Acheta domesticus; assembly: GCA_031308135.1. Taxonomy (NCBI): domain Eukaryota; kingdom Metazoa; phylum Arthropoda; class Insecta; order Orthoptera; family Gryllidae; genus Acheta; species Acheta domesticus. The sequence goes on along the minus strand of JAHLJT010004567.1, from coordinate 9,063,094 downwards.
CTGAACCCACCTGAACCCACCTGAACCCACTGAACCCACCTGAACCCACCTGAACCCACTTGAACCCACCTGAACCCACCTGAACCCACCTGAACCCACCTGAACCCCACTGAACCCACCTGAACCCACCTGAACCCACCTGAACCCACCTGAACCCACCTGAACCCACCTGAACCCACCTGAACCCACCTGAACCCACCTGAACCCACCTGAACCCACCTGAATCCACCTGAACCCACCTGAACCCACCTGAACCCACCTGACCACCCCCACCTGAACCCACCTGAACCCACCTGAACCACCTGAACCCACCTGACCCCACCTGAACCCACCTGAACCCACCTGAACCCACCTGAACCCAGCCTGAACCCACCTGAACCCACCTGAACCCACCTGACCCACCTGAACCCACCTGAACCCACCTGAACCACCTGAACCCACCTGAACCCACCTGAACCCACCTGAACCCACCTTGAACCCCCACCTGAACCACCTGAACCCACCTGAACCCACCTGAACCCACCTGAAACCCACCTGAACACACCTGAACCCACCTGAAACCCACCCTAACCCCACCCTGAACCCACCTGAACCCCTGAACCCACCTGAACCCACCTGAACCCACCTGAACCCACCGGAACCCACCTGAACCCACACCTGAACCCACCTGAACCCACCTGAACCCACCTGAAACCCCCCACTGAACCCACCTGAACCCACCTGAACCCACCTGAACCCACCTGAAACCACTGAACCCACCTGAACCCACCTGAACCCACCTGAACCCACCTGAACCCACTGAACCCACCTGAACCCACCGACCCACCGACCCACCGACCCACCGACCATCCACCCAACCGCCCGCCCGCCCGCCCGCTCGCCCCGCCCGCCCTCTCACCCCCCCCCCACCTCACCCACCTACCCCAACCAACTCACCCGCCCAAACCAACCAACCAATCCACCCATCCCCAAACACCCACTCACCCCAAAACACATCCAAACCCACCACCCGCCCGCCTCGCCAAATGAAAACATTCGTAAGGCTAAAATGTGGGTGTTAGCAGCTCTCGGAATACTAGAATATCAGTATTAGTTATAACATTAACATATGTACTCAAGACGTCATTAATGAGTGTCTAAAAATTTTAAACCTCAATTTGTAGTAAATAATGTAAATATTACTACAGTATTGTTTGCAGATAATTAAGTCATTATAGGCTCCACAGAAGACCGTATCCAAGAAGCAATATTTTAATTATCCAAGAAGCAATATTTACTTAGATAATATAGCTAAGATATAATATGATTATATCAATAATAAAACTAAAATCATGGCATATTAGGGGTTGCTGAGCCAATAAGAGCAAAAATAGACCTATGAAAAATGTAATAGAACAAGTGCATTTAATTACCTTGGCTGTGAAATAACATTATTATAGAAAATAATGATTTACAAGTAGAATTAAAACAGATATAGACACTTCTGTGGCACAATAGTTCGAATTTTGAGAAATAAAGTCAGAAAAGAAACTGTAATGAAACTACAAAACAATGGATCCTACCTATGCTGTTACACGCCAGCTGAACGTTGGACGTTAACTAACACCAATTTAGAAGATTAGAATCTGCTGTAATGAAATTTCTTCGAACAATAGCAAGTTACTACACTTTTTGATCACTAGAAAAGTGAAGAAAATTAGAAATCAATTAAAGAATTTAAGCGTGAGTGACGTTATTAATGAATATAGAGAAAAACGGAAAAATCATATATTAAGAATATCCGAGTGAACAGATATTCAAAGTTACCTTAAACTACAAGCTAAAAGGGAGAAGAAATATGAGGAAGACCACTGAGAAGAGGAGTGAGCAGTTTTCAGAAGCTGGAACAGATCAACAAGTCTAATTCTTGCAGTTGATGAATAATTAACTTGACAAACTGATATTTCTCGCAAGATTGACCGGAAAATCACTGTTAAAAATCTCCGCGTACAGCAATGGTTTCGGAAGAGAGAACTTATCTTGCTTGGTGAACGCTGACCTTGTTTGGTGTTATCTCGAATTTTTCTTAAAATGAGGGATAAACTATATATTGACATCTAATCCTCGCTGATAGTATTAGTATTAACTCGCAGGACCTCAAGATTATTCAGGTCGAACGGGGAATATCAATTTGGAGAAAATTGTCTGAAGGGTTTACGTTCTTTAGGACCTAAAATTTTTGTCTATTTCTTCTTTAGCAGAGCCCCGCCAAAAGTATTTTCTTTAAAAAATCGCCGATTTACAGCACTCGACTACAATACTTTCATTTCTTAAAAATTAAAAAGAAATGTCTGAATTATCTTCTTCCTTGCAAAACACAGTGATATTACAGCTCCATACAGAAAGCGTTTAGTTCGGATGTTTCATTGAATTCGGTAAATTAACGCGTTCAAGTTATTTCTGTCATGAAAATCATATATTTATTATCCATTTATGAATTATAACGAACTGTCTGTCGTCGCATTCGGATGCTCTGCGGAGCGAGAGCCGCATACGATGGGCCATCGGCGGCAGGCCACATTACCGCGCCGCGTCCACTTCGTGCGATGTATAATGCAAGCGAGAATAAGCGAGTTAATTTGTTTGCGGTTGAACGTGGCTGTTGTTCCTGCTGGAAACGCGCTCGGCTCGGCTCGGCGCGGCGCGGCTGACAGAGTGGCCATTATTGCTTCATTCTTCCATAAGAATTTCCATCATTTCGTGCGAGCTGCACTTCCTCCGAACGATACCGTCGCGCAATTGCCGGGAGTGGCTCTATGAAATCTGAATTGAATTTGCCAGAGCAAGCGGCCCACTTTCGTGTAATTCCCTTCGATGACTTGCTGTGGTTCGTTAAACTCGATTGAATTTCAAAAACGAACCAGTAGTCACATCACATCAACTCGGCATAACTAATTTTCTCGTGATTTTCTGTAACTACCTCGAAACTGAAATTGGCGCTTTAAACGAGCAGGAAGTTCGATGTCATCTCGCAGTAGAGTGCGTGAGTGTGAAATACTGGAACATGATTTATTTGTTAGTGATTTGGACTCACGTTTGACGAACCGCTTCAAATTTATGATTCAATATTTCTACTTCAAAAGTAATGTGTAATGTAACTGATAATTGCAACGTAAATGTCAATAAACATCTACGAATTATAGCTTTGTGATTTATGGTACACTCCTATTGCTAAATCGTTAGATATACGTATTTTCTAACATAGATAAAAAAAGTTCACAAAACAAAAAATTACACACATAAAATTGTATGTGTATATGTTGTACTTCTTATCCTCTTTTACTATTCGTGAATATTTCATTGTGGACGTTATTACCCAGATGTCCCACCATCCTTGCGGTTTGTTTCGCGTAAGAAATGCAAAAGAGATTAGCTCGTGGATCGTCCGTTTATGCAACGCTATTTCCCCACAAAACATGGAGCTTGCAGCAACGCATACAGGTGTCACTAACGGAGGAAATGGGGTGTGCCATCCACCCCGCTCACCCCGCCCACCCCGTGTTACTTGGAGCCACTGATGATGGGAACAAATTCCCGAAACACGTGTACGGCTGAATTTTCTACAAAGTAAAATTTTTTAAAGCCTACAATTGTGGTTGATATCTCTTTTATCCTGAAATTCTATCATGGAGTACTTAAATGATCACAGGTGTTGTCATTGCCAACAATGTTATGCTAACATTGTTGGCAATGACAACACCTGTGATCATTTAATTTTAAATGCCAACAACATTTCACCTACTAAACCAATATCATGGAGTACCACAAGATCTCTGCTGCCACCACAGCATTTATTGATGTTTAAAATATCGATGATTTAAATGTGATAAAACAGCTGGTTTTCACATCCTGTTTCCATTTTTAATTGGGGTACTGAAATGAAATATCAGTAAATTTTATTGGTTGGTCCTGTATAAGTAATATGTTAATACTAATGTTTATCGAATGTAAAAAATAATGCATATCATTAACCATTGAAGTAAAATGTCCTTTATCTAATATAGATAATACGTAAATATTAATTTAAAGTATACTTCTGCCTTAAATCACTCTTCCATCTTGATTTTTTAATCAATATTCTATGCAGACAAGGTTCAATTGCATTTTACGATATTGCCAAATTATCCGACAAGATAACAAGCTTTTTTAGAAATCGATATCTCCGGAAAAATACATCGATCTGAAAAATACTCATCGAAAACAAAATAAAGATGTTGATACATCGATGTTTCTGGTGGAAATTATCGATAGTTCTAAAAACATGGATGTTTTTTGCCATCCTTACCCATCACCTTTACGCAAGGCACCTCTTCCTTTCCCTCTTTTCTCTCTTCTCTTTCTTTCTCTTTGTCTTTCTCTTTCTTTCTCTTACTCTCTTTCGTTCTCTTTCTCTCGATTTCTTTCTCTCTTTCTGTTTTTCTCTCTGTCTTTCTCTCTGTCTTTCTCTCTTTCTCTCTGTCTTTCTCTCTGTCTTTCTCTCTGTCTTTCTCTCTGTCTTTCTCTCTGTCTTTCTCTCTGTCTTTCTCTCTGTCTTTCTCTCTGTCTTTCTCTCTGTCTTTCTCTCTGTCTTTCTCTCTGTCTTTCTCTCTGTCTTTCTCTCTGTCTTTCTCTCTGTCTTTCTCTCTGTCTTTCCTCTGTCTTTCTCTCTGTCTTTCCTCTCTGTCTTTCTCTCTGTCTTTCTCTCTGTCTTTCTCTGTCTTTCTCTCTGTCTTTCTCTCTGTCTCTTTCTCTCTGTCTTTCTCTCTCTCTGTCTTTCTCTCTGTCTTTCTCTCTGTCTTTCTCTCTGTCTTTCTCGCTGTCTTTCTCTCTGTCTTTCTCTCTGTCTTTCTCTCTGTCTTTCTCTCTGTCTTTCTCTCTGTCTTTCTCTCTGTCTTTCTATCTTCTTTCTATCTGTCTTTCTATCTGTCTTTCTATCTGTCTTTCTCTCTTTCTCTCTCTCTTCTTTCTCTTTGTCTTTCTCTTTCTTTCTCTTTCTCTCTTCCGTTCTTTCCATTTATTTCTCTTTCTTCTCTCTCTCTTTCTCTCTCTCTTCTCTCTCTCTCTCTGGACACCTACGCCGCTACCTCCCCCCCCTTGCGCCCGCCCCTGAGCTGTAAATCGCGCATAGATTTACTGGGCGAGTGAAGGACGGCAACTGCCTGCATTCGCGCTTTCTCCGATGAATGGACTTCTGATGCACAATTATTTACATCGACGTGGGGGATTTAACGTGAAAGCAATGTGCTCGTGAATCGTATCTCGTGAATGCCGTCGTTGGTACGTAATGTGCTTACGTGCTTTTTGCTAACACGGCTTCTGGGCAACGAATTGCCGGTTTTGTTTCCATCCGCTATTATTTATCCTTTATATTATTCTCTCTCATGTTCAGTATTCAAAGGATGTAAAATATTTACTGAAAGTTGTATCCATCGTCAACAGCACGGGCATTAAACAATTATCTAGATATTAAGTGAAGTACAACTTATTTCTTAGGATTAAAGAAAATTAAGATGGAGAAATTCTAAATGTTTATTTATATATCTTTGCAAAATGGAAATAAATAGTATCAAATGTATCAATACGAAGTATCAAAAAGTGAGTTGTAACGTGTTAAATGTAAAACGTATCTCGTTTTAGCATTGCTGCAATATAAGATATTTCATTTAAACTACTGTCCGTAGCATAAAATACTATCATTTATTTCTAAAACATTACTCATATACTATTTACAATATTCATAAAAATAAGCTTTTCTCCTGCATTTATTCTGGAATTGCAGAACTATTATTTATAAATCTGACTGGTTGCTGTCCACATACTGTTACCTAAAAATGTAGGACAACACTATTTTAGCCAAATGGGAGGCGATCAACAGTTTTTGTACGATATCGAAAGAAAGGTCCAAGTTAAGTTTTTTTATTATTTTCTGTTAGCTTAATTATCCGATGGTATTGACTATTCATGATAAAAATTTTCATCGGTGAATGTTCATAATAGTGAAGTGTAATGTACGTATTTCAAAAATAAAGCGTTACTCATTGTCATTAAACATTTCTTGTGAAATAAAGACGTGTGTTGCATCGTATACGGGTAAACGGAAACGCGAAGCGAGTACACGTCGCAAGCGAAGATGCATTTATACCCCGGGGAGAATACGACGTCTACGAGTGGCATGACGTGATGGCCGCTTTTACTCTCTTCTGCTGTTGTTCAAGAGACACAACGACCTCTCTGGCAGTCGGCCACAACGCTGTACTCTCGCGTTCATTCACATGCCAGCTTCCCCAGCGATGGCCGCCATTTCAGGTGGAAGCCGCCTCTCGCTAAATATAGTTATGAACTTTGATCTACATTCATCTGGGCGTAAGGGAGAGACCATAGGCACGATGTGTTTGCTTACGAACTGACATTATACAGGCTGTCCGGGGAGGAAATGTCGAAACTTCGAAAATAAGCTCCTAAGATAGTTTTAAGCATATTTTGTCTAATAAACTGCATGGATATTCCGAATGGTTGAGCCGCAATAAGCACTCAAATGTTGGTTTGTAAAATTGATTTCTAGGCAAACATTTGCATTATAGAAGCATAGAAACACTCCAGAAACATATAAATGAAATAAATTATTTGCAAAAGAAATGAATATATTTGTTCAGAAATAAAAAATTAACCAAGAAATAAAAAAAAGCAGTCAAATTGTGTAAATTGGGTGCCTTTTTATTTCTGGGTGAATTATTCTTTGTGGTAAAATATATTAATTTCTTTTGTTAATAATAAACAATTTACATAGTTCTGGAGTGTTTCTATGCTTCTGCAATGCAAATTTTTGCCTAGAAAGCATATTTTCAAACAAACATTTGAGTAGCCTATATCGTCTCAGCCATTAAGAATATCCACGTAGTTTATTAGACAAAATGTGCTTGAAATAGTCGTAAGAGCTTATATTCGAAGTTTCGACGTTTCCTCCCTGGACACCCTGTTTGTGTGACACAAAGGTACACACTCTCATGGTCGAAAAGGCAAATTAACATTATAAATATGGCATTGTAATGAAGTTACATACGTTTCTGAAGTATGTGCGTTGTTTTGAAAACAAAGCACTTGTAAAGCTTATATACCAATTGAAAAATTGTAAAATTGTTCGAGATTGTCAGTGTATGTTTCTGTACATTACATCATATTAAGGAGCTGATGATGTAACTAAAACAAGTTATGAAACGTTGTGTTCTGTGTGCAAATAAGAACAATAAAGGATTGTCATAAATATAATTGGATAAGTTTTATTATTAAAAAAGCACTTGTAAGGATACGCTGCCTACAAGACCGTAAGTAATTAGATAACAGCGTAACAGGTAGTGAGAGAAAAAATGACAGGTTCTTTGAAATCTTTAAATTAATTTAGATATAAATAAAGTATATTTTATTTTCTCGTCTCACCATGTACTTACGTAGTACAGAGAAAGTATTATAAGGTTGCAGAAAGTATTATAATCCTAGATTCCTAGGTTCGAAAAGCTAGATATATCTTTTTTCTGTCTAAGTAAATTACCTTCTTAACACGGTCAGAATCCACATTTATGGGTTCTTGATTCTGAAAAGTTGGTTGATTGCAAAACGCATGTCTCTCTATGTATGCCATGCCAAAGCTAGTCGCTAAACGTTCAGACAATTTTATCAAAAATTACGAGGGGCGTTCAATAATTAAAGAGACAAATTGGTCTGGAGAAATAAACTTTTATTTGAGCAAAACAGGACATTTCCTACTTTCAATATAATCCCCACCAACATTTACGCACTTGCCCCAACGAGTTGCCAGGATTTTTTGTACCCGCTGCAAGGAACTCGTTATCTTTCTGTTTGAATCAATTTCCAAAAATTTTTTTGACATCCTCGTTATCTTGGAACTTCTTCCCACGTAATGCCTCCTTAGTGGACCAAACAAATGGAAATTAGATGATGCTAAATGGGGGCTGTAAGAGAGATGAGGCAGTACCTTTTTTAATTCAGTATTTTAATTCAGTTTTTTAAATTCTGGGCCTCAAGAAAATGTGCGCAGATAATATCTTTCCCCACACGTCATATACAAAGCATATCTGAGCAGTATTGACTGTTTATTAAACGCTGTTCTTCGAGATAATCATAAAAAACGCACCTTCAGCGTTCCCAAAAACAGTGAACATGACTTTTCTTGCTGATGCAGCCAGAACGGTGTTTGTCAATCACTGCGTCTCGACCGCTTTTGAACTGTTCTAACCCATACCTTGCGGTTGTTACAACTTTTATCATACACTTTTGTCCTTCTAGAGTGTAATGTTAGCTGGTTTGTCATCTTCAGCAAGTACAAAACTTATCATTGAACGCTGTTTACCCAATGTGGAATTTTCAAGTGAACGTGTCACCTGTTTAACTTAATTTTGAGGTTATGAACACAATAATTCTGATCCTCCAGATGGTCAGAGCTCATCCCATTGATGCCAACTTAAGGTCCTAAAATTACCAAAGCTTGTCCTATCTACTGTTTTCTCTCTAGACCAATTTGTCTCTTTAATTATAGAATGACCTATGTAATATAAACTTCTTTTGATCTGGACAAACTCAAGCCTTGAGAGTTTGAAACGGATTTTTGATTTTGTAGGATATTTCACATGCAGCTTCATCGTTTTCAAAATTTTATCAAAAATGTTTTTTTCACACTTGCTAGATAGCTAGGACGAATTCAGCAAGTTGCACAGTGTGTAATTTTGACTATCTAGGAGGAAAAAATTAATAACCCTATATGGAATTAATTTCGCTTAGTTTTGGGGTTTCGTATAAATAATATACAAATAAACAAATTTGTTCTCAAACGTTAAATTTTTATGAAGTACTTTGAATAATATTTAAGAAATTTGAATACTTGTATTAGCGCACATCAGTAAACTCTTTGAAACGTTACAATTTGTTCATCATGATTTGAAATAATATTTCAATTAAAAAATTAAATCTGAAGATACTGTTTCTTCCTTTCCTTCTAATAATTACAAAACATTCAGGTTTTACTTTTTGAGGTGCAGATGTAGGTTTGGCGCTTTAGTTTTAAATGAATGTGTCTGAGCTAATAAGTAGCAATTCTCTAGTGAATAGTTCTCTGTAGTATCGGTTGTGCTTATTCCTGGACTCTTGGGATTCTTGTAGAATCTACAAGATGGCAACCTCCTAGCATCATTCCTTGTTTAATATTTCTTGCACACACACATACAGATATCTCACTGGAAATGCGACCAGCACCTTTTCACAGTCATTTAATACGTACGAAGAAAAATTTAACGAAAAAATTGGAGTTGTTCTTGAGAAATAATTCTTTTAAAAAGGTTAAAATTAAATAAAGCTTAAAAATACTATGGAAAGTCCATGATGGTAGCAAAAATCGTGTGGTAATCCATAATGAGACATAGGGATAATCGTACACAACAATAACAGTTATATATTATTATACTGCATTATATAAACATTTCCGAAGATAACTTCCCAGGAAACACTTTCCTGTCTTAGTGGGTCTTGCCCAAGAAACGTCGGATCACACCAACGCATTGACAACATAACAATATATATATATATATATATATATATATATATATATATATTATAGTAAATGTTGTAAAGGAAGAGGGAGAGAAGGCTAAACACGCAGCTGAGACGAGGAGGGACGGGGAACGTAGGGATGGGAAGAGGAGAGGGAGTGGTAGAATGAATAAGTATGGGAAAAAGGAGGCGATAGACGCAGGGCAAAACGGGAAGAAAACAAAATGAGATGTAATAAGGTGAGAAGACGCGATTTGGTGCGAGGAGGACGGAGGGAGTAGCGATGGGAAGAGGAAAGGAGTCGCCGGGTGATGAGAGGGGGGGCGGGAGTAGTGATGAGAGAGAGGGAGGGTGAGGACGCGGGGTGGTGAGGAATAGTTCGGAGGGAGTAGGAGTGAGAAGATTTTGAGCAGGATGCGTCGGGGTGAGGGGAAGAATAGAGGATTACGCGGGAGAGTGAGATTGATTGACTGTTAGTGATGCCGGGCGCGTCAACTACAGAGGTTATGAGCTCCGTAAGTGTAGTGCGTGTTTTTTCCTCGGGAGGTGGCGGTGATCTTTTCCCTGCTGGAGCCGACCTACCATGGTGACTAGCAGGGCTTTTTCCCTCAACCAAATATCTCCTTCCAGCGGGGCACCGCCCCAGCCGGGACAAGCAGGAAGCTCCCGACCGGTCTCCCAGCATGTGTGGTAGTGTAGTGCATGTTAGTGTGTGTGTGTGTGTGTGTGTGAGTAAGGAATGAGAGATAGGACAAGGAAAAGGAAGGAAAGATCGCGCGCGGTTCGTGGCCCGATTTGTTAGGGTAGTGCTCCGGCATTCGCCTGGTGTTGTTCGGAGAAACCACGGAAAAACTACCAATCAGAGGAGCCGGCCTCTAGAATTCTCCTCCAGACAGCAACTGGATAGCGACCTAACTATCAACTAGTGTTGAAAATTCTCAAAATCAAGCTAGTGTTGAAAATCGGGACAGCTGCAGTGGGACTGCAGTGACAGTTGAAGCACTGAGCCATCTCTCCCAATGATAGCGGGATGTCTGTCGGAGGGACGCGGGGGAGTAGGGGGGTAAGGATGGGAGTCTAGGGGAAATGAGAGGAGGGACAGGCGGTGTAGGGGGGGGTGGGCGCGGGGTGGGAGGAGGCTTGTGAAGAAGCGGCGCGATGGGGAATGGCCCGGGGACGTTGGAGTGCGGAGATTGGGACCAAGACGCTTGGAGTGAGAGGAGGAGCGGGGAGTCACGGAACAGTGAACGGCTGAGGCAGTGGCGGATCCGCGGGGGGGGGGGCTATGGGAGCCGTGCCCCTCCCCAAAGGCGTAGAGTTTTCGTTTGTTTCCTTCCTTTATTGGTGAAATCGATTTAAACGTTTATTTATTTTAGAATTATGTAATTATTTTTAAAAAATAGTTATTTAAGGTCGCAACAACTAGTCGGTCATTAGCGACTACTATTGGATGTAACCTTATGGTATGAAGTTGAAACGATACGGAGATTTTAGGAAGTGAAAGGACGAATACATACAACCATGCCCGAGGCGGGACTCGAATCTGCGACCCCATGGTCCGAGATCACTTCGGCACTGACTGCCTCAGCGATCTCGGCCACGGTCGACAAAAAATAATATTGTATACTACCGTACTTTACGCTACAAAAACATTATATAATATAATAACAAATAAGTGTATTATTTAACAAAAATCTTTTATGCCCGCCTCAAAAATGATCGGCTGGATACGGCCCTAAGAAGGAAGAGGAGGATAAGCAGAGAAAGGAGAGGCGGAGAGACGCAGAAATGTGATACGAAGGAGGTTGGTGGACTCGGAATAGGTAGCGGAGATTCGAGAAACCGGTGAAAGATGGGCAGAATACTACATTTCCTGTAAAATCTTGTAATTTCCTAAATGACATATAATCCTTTAAAAAATATGATTCAAAACTGTTAAATTTTTCTGTAGCAATTTTCTGTTTATTATTGTTGTTTCTGTTTCTGGTTTATTGTGTTCAGTTATTATTTCCTGTTTATTTATCATTGTCATTGTGAGAGTATTGTGTCATTGTGTTATTATCTTGTCATTGTGTATCATCAATATCATGTGTTTTATAACTAAAGGAAATATTATGTATTGTACAAATTGGTAGTCGCTTAATAACCATAGCAGTTGATGCGAACTTAAAATAAACAAATTAAAAAAAAGATGGGCAGTTAGCAGTGAGCACCTTGGGGAGGGGTGAGACAGAAGAGGGGGGGGGTTGCCGCGGGCCACGGAGAGTGAGGCGGAGCAGGGGCGGATCCAACCGATCATTTGGGAGGGGTCCGTCATAGACCTTTTGTTATGTAAAAAACATTGTTAATAATACTGTATATTAATTTTTTAGTGTTATATGATGTATACAATATTATTGTATAAATAATTACATAATTCTAACATAAATATTTAAATCAATTCTGCCACATAAAGGAAGGTAATGAAGGGAAACTCTTGCCTTTTGGGGGAACGTGGCCCGCCCCTCGCTTCGCCGCTGATGAGGAGGGAAGAGGCGGTGGAGGTGAGGTCGAGGGCTGGGAGACGCGGGCGATGAGCAATGGGTCCGAGAGGAGCAGCGAGGTGACGCGGTCGTGGTGAGTGTGGGAGGTGGGAGGTGAGAGGAACGGTAGGGGGAAGAGAGGGCGGGAGGATCAACGGGAGGACGGAGGTGGGCAGGCAGGGGCGGAGAGGCGTAGGGTAATCTCACGCACACATTAGGCGGAGGAGGAGGAGGAGGCGGTAGGCGCCTATCGCCAGCGATTAATCGCGTGGCGACTGAAATATCTGGGCTCTCGCCCTCGGCCTGCGCCCGCCGCGCCGTTATCCACATTTCCTCGCCCTTCCCCCGCCCCCCCCCCCGCCCTGCCGGCGCTCGCTTCCAGGCTGGCGGCGGCTGGGCGAGCACCCATCCGCTCTCGGTGTAATGCAACCGGCCGTTAACCTCGTACAACACAGATTGCAGTGCAACTATCAACAAAATCTTGATTTTTCTTATGAACGTGAGTCTTCACAAACATAATTTATTCCAAAACTTGCGCCTGAGCGGTCCGACACCCTTCGATTGTAGATTCAGTAATGATGGGTTAACATGCTACCATCTTTGAGGATATACTCGTATGTTTTTAAACACTTTCCCCGACAATTAGGTCTCTTTTTCTAAATTATATAAGAGGGGGTACATATGCTTAATTGCATGGACTACAATTGAACACACATGGGATACGGAGAGATACGGAGAGAATTAGTGAACGTTCAAGAACATGGAGATTACATCGGACTAACTCCATTTCCGCCTCCTATTTCCTTGAAAATAATGATACTATTCGACCCCAACAAAAGTTTTTAACTTTTTACCTGTTGAAAACGAAGGGCAGAAATTAAGTATATTGGAACATTTTGAAATTAAAAAATTGAAAAAAAAAAATTAAGTCTCATACCTTAACAATATAACCAATGAGAAACATAGCCCTTTATTGAATATTCCTCCCCCGCATCTCCTCCGCGAATCCTTTCGTAGTTCCTCGAAAATTTTGAAAATGTCAATGAGGTTTCATGAAAAGTACCCCCAAAAATTAAAATATCCGTTCCTAACTCTCAGAGACTCGACTTCTTTTAAATCGATTGCGGAATATAAGTTTTCGAGAAATCGGCTGACCGATAGAGGTGCTAACGTTGACTACAGACGGACAAATTTCCGTCAAGCGGCTTTCGAGGATCAAGAAGGACCATTTATCTGCGAGGACCATTTATCTGCGCCATATCTGCGCAGATAAATTTCTTTCCCCACACGTCATATACAGTTTTTACTGTTTTTTTGACTAAATAAATAAATAAAGAACCCACAAAATATGACTTCTGACAACAGAACGCGTTAGAGGAAGCAATTTACTGTATACAGCAACGAGATTTATCCATTTTTTCTTTACCGAGGTCCGCCAATAATAGATATTTTAGACAGCCCCATAGTAAAAGCTTTTATTTCCGGGTATGCAAAGCGTGCTAAAAGTTGTGTTAAGAGTGAGATGATGCTCTAGTGTTTGATAAATCTGTGAATAAAACAAAGAAATAAAAATACTTTCGTCTGATCGAAACTGATCCGCTATTACTGAACTGAATAAATCATTAAGTGAATTGAATACTTGTATTGACTTGAAAGTCAGTAAAGCTATGTAAAATAGTGTAATACATATGGTAAAGTAGTGTAATACTCTTAGGATTGCACCTCTGGTTTTTATCGGCCTCGTGTCGCAACCTTTTCTCCTCGCAAATAAGTAAGACCTATTTCAAATCTTATCTTTCAGAAAATCGAATGAGATTAAACGAACGATATTCGGAAAATTTCGCGCCAGAAGAGCTAATGTATCAGAGGAGTGAATATCTGAAGCTAATGGTACTCAAGGTTAGATTCCTGGTCACCATTCTCACTGTTTGTTGGTTTAATCTGAGAAAAAGCTGAAAGCATTTCGATATAATATTTCAGTAAGCCACCTTGTTCATATCTATGGTGTATAGGTTGATGATATAACACATGAAATGACTGTCAGGATGGTAAAAAGAATTTACCCCCTTCACACATTGCTGGTACAAATTTTCTCGGTCAATCAACTGAAGAGCCTCACAGTTTAACGTTGTACTCCGTCAATTTAAAATAAAATTTAATAAAAAATAAAAAAAACAACTATGGTATACGGGATAGAATCATCAGCCCCAATATAATTAAATGTATATTTTTATTTTCCCCATTTAGTAAATTTATTAATGGAAAAACTAAAGAAACATCTCCCTACGTTAGTGGTGTGAAAGAAAGTAAAAGATGAATTTCAAATCTCTATAACGTACTAAATGTTTTTGAGTAGTAGATAAATCGTTAATGTGAAGGGAAAAATTAAATACTTCTAGTGTACAGTAAAATTGTTCGTAAAATTTTATGTTTGTGAAAAAATGGAGTATAACCTTTGCCTTAAAATGTATAACTAGAATTAATTATCTGGTGACAATAATATTTACTCCACAAATTCAGAATGTGCATAGACAAGAATTACTTTGTGTAAAGACAAGAGATATTAATGTCTTAAAAGTAAACATCAGTTTGAAACACTCCAAACAGTACCATACTTTGTATTTACGAACGACTACATATTTTATTTTTCAGAACAGAAGAGGAGAAACAGTGTCGAAAGATGTAGGTGTAGAAATTAGGTTTCGAGATTTACGAGATTCCGATGTCTCCATTCGAAGATATAAAACAGAATATTCGGACTGCATTTAATTCTCAAACAGATCAGTAAATAACGAAGAGCGAAAACAGATGTGATTAAAAAGACAAATGAGAAATAAATGAACCTGCATTGATGATAGATTGAATCCTGTTTCTTGTCACATCAACTTCTATGGGCATTAGACTTGTAAGAATAATGCATTGAATCTCGGTAGAAGTTATTCTCCCTCGCGGAACGCGAGATCCGGTTCCGAACCACATGTGGACCAGCTGGGTTTCCCCCTTAGAGTATCTCCTCCAGGGGGATCGCCAAATATTTGTATTCGATCTTGATCATATTAACTATGGATTAAGTTTTCGAACCCAAGGTAATCTCAGACCCAATCGCCTCAGATACTCGCAAGTTTATATACAAAACAAGATTTGGTATGCCAATTATTAAAGCTTGTTGCGCAAAATATGCAAATACATATTATTGATCAATGTTCACCTGCGATTCTCTTTCAGTATCGAGCACCGATTTTATTGATTCGTCTTTATCACGGTTATATCCTTCCGAAACATCAATAATTTTGTCTTCCGCCCCTTCCAACCGCTGACATATTACATTTCCTACTCAAATTGATTAGCTCAATACAATCGATCTTGAATTTCAGAGCCGCCAACTCGCACACAACGCACGAAACCCACGGAGTGACGGTCGATTTCCTCGATCAGAAACTAGTGAAAGAATCTTATAAATCGTGACCTAATGATTCGAGTTACTCCCGAAAGACACGTTTTTGTAGTAATTCACAGCGGGTCACCACTATCTGCCTTGAAACATCCATTTTTTTTGCACAGAATCTACTATTAGGATCTGCCTAAAAACAATAACAAACCATTTGCCTCAAATTGGGTACTGATCACCTCTGATGGTGTCGTGAGTTGCTCAAAATACGTTTTAGGTGCTTAACAAACGCAGAAAACATACTCTTTGGAGAAATTTCGTAGAATCTCCTGAATGGAGCTGCAAACAAATAATCAGTGTTTCATCGGGAGACTGAGGCGCGTAAAATGTCCACATCATTTGCCTGGATTGTTGGAAGGGAATGAGTCTAACCGTGAGTGACGGACGGACGGACGCACGCATGCACATACGCACGCACGCACGCACGCGAGTTACTCGAGTGGGATATTTTTCGCGTTTTGCTGTTTTCGGGCTATCGTGTTGTATTAGGTCGTGTAGACTGACAGAATTGCGAGATTTGATATGTGCGTGAGTTTCATTCAATTCGTACGGCAATGTGTGAGCTCTCTGTGGATTGCTCGCTTCCTCGGTGAATTGCAATCGCGTGGCGCGTAGATGTAAACAAAGGTGCTGCTCCAGTCGGGCTCTGACCCCGCCCCACCTGTCGCTAATGTCATAGGTTCACCTCGCCCCTCTCCTCTCCGCCGCTCTGCCCGCCCCCGCGCCGCCCCCGGACATCGGCCCGCACCCGCCCATGCCACTCCGTCCCCGCCCCTTCCACCCTCCTCCACTGTGTCCTTCCCCGGCTGCCTCTGGACATGGACCATTCCCACCCATACTGCCTCGTCCCCCCTTCGCACCACACCCTCTCCTCTACGTGGCTCTGCCTGCCCTCCGGTACGCCCCATCCCCTCCTCACCCCGTTCCCTCCCCTTCCTCCCGCTCGGCCCCCGCCGCCACGGGGTGTGGCCCGCTCCCGCCCACCCCCGTCCTTAGCCTCGCCCCTGTTCCCATTCCCACGTCTTCCGCCCCGCCACAGCCCCTTTGCCCCTCGTCCCCGCCTCACCCGCCCCTTTCCCCGCTCTGCGCCCGCGCGTCGCCTCTTGACGCGGCCCGCTCCCGCCTGCGCCGTCCTCAGCCTCGTCCCCTCCACCCACAAAACCTCTCCCCGCCCCGTCGTTCCCCTGTCCCCGCCTCGGCCCAGCCTCCCTCCCCCTTTCCCCGTTTTGTCCCCGCTGGCGGCCTCTGGACAGGGCCCACGCTGTCCTCGGCCCCATCCCCTCTTATCACAAAATCTCTCCGCGCCCCGCCCCGTCCCGTCGTCCTCCCCGTCCCCCTTTCCGCCCCCCCCGCCCGCCCCTCACCCGGCCCCTGCAGCCGTCCACGCCATCCTCAGCCCCGTCCCCTCTTCCCAAAAAACTTCTCTCTGCTCCATCGTCCACCTCTGCACCTCCGTCCCCGCCTTACCCACCCCTCCCCCTTTCCCCACCGCCCCCGCCCGCCGCCGCTGGACACCGTCCGGACTCACCCACGCCGTCCTCAGCCCCGTCCCCTCTTCCCACCCCAACTCTTCCTCGCCCCCGTTGTCCCCCCGACCCCCTCACCCGGCCCCCCTCTCTCTTTCCCCGCCGGCCGCCTCTGGCCAGGGCCCGCCCCCGCCCACGCCGTGCTCCGCCCTGTCCCCTCTTCCCCCAACTCTCCCCGCCCCCGTCGTCCGCCTCACCCGACCCCCCTCTCCCTGCCCCCGCTCCTCCCCCGCCGGCCTCCTCTGGCCAGGGACCGCCCCCGCCCGCGCCGCCCCGTGCACGCATCGCCCCTTTGTGAGGGCGATCCGCGCGCGGGCCACGCACGGGCCACGCACGACTTCCCGCGCGTCGCACGACGCGTCCGGAATGAGCGCGCGCTGTCCCACGCCGCCGCCAGGCCTCGCAGCGCGCAAGCCACCGACCTCTTCATTACGAGCGATGACATGTGCGAATGACGTGTTGGAAGGAGCTGCAAGGAGATCATTTGCAGAATACACTCGAGCACAGAAAATAAATTTATTGAATCTCTTTATCTCTTCTTGAGCATTAGAAGGGTATTATAATGGTAGCCATTGTTAGCTTCAATGGTAGTCCCCTGCAGACTTCCTGGGTCCCAGTTCATGTTTCCGGACCAGATCAAAAATACTACAACAGTAGGATAAGGTTTTAATTACATATATATGATGTTCAGGGGTTTTTATCGTGGAATGTTTAATTTCACTTAGGGGTACATATACCTATTGTGTCGAAACGTTGTACTCGAAGCCCCACGAAAGGCGCTAATGTGATTTAACTCTTTACTATAATAAAAGTAAATCAATCCAAGTGTGTTCTGCTTCAAACATTTGTTTGCAAGGAAGCTAGGTATAATTACGCAGGCTCACACACACGAAAACTTTGCCAGACTCAACGACTTGACACTTGTTTCTCTATGTACTTCAACGCACTGAATCCGAAACTAAAGCCAAAATGCGCCACCACCCCGCAGTTTTTTAAATCGCAAAAAACACCCTCAACTTTACAATCTACAATTTCGTAGTGTTTTTTCGTGATTAAAAAAATGAATGGTGACGGCACAATTCTGGCTTCAGATTCAGATTTAGCGCGTCGACATACTTACGCCCATATTCTCAATACCGTGTAATACGAGAATTATCGTCGAGTCCAGATTATTCGCGAATCAAAGCAAAATCCTTATTCACGAGGCAGGATCGTTGCCGATTCGAGGATTAGACCCCCGATTTCGATCCGTGGGTTATACATCCGATTTCGGCGTATAATTCGCGAATTGCACTTGTTGCCATTGGCGACCCTGTTAAACAATACAGACGACTCCGCCAAGTACGATTTGTTTGCTGTTGAATTTATGGA
Source organism: Acheta domesticus (assembly GCA_031308135.1). NCBI lineage: Eukaryota > Metazoa > Arthropoda > Insecta > Orthoptera > Gryllidae > Acheta > Acheta domesticus. The sequence continues at coordinate 9,044,651 of JAHLJT010004567.1, read as the reverse complement.
ATGCGTTGAAATAAAGAGAGACCCTCTATTTGCTTCCATTCCGTCATCAGTAATATAAATCTGAGTAGTCAGTAATGCTGATAATTTTGAATAATAATATTGTTTCTAGTAACGGGTTCAGCAATTATCGTATTTAATATTATATAATTTGGACTTATCATTCTATCAGTGCAGGTTATTTTTTAATAAAATCACATTATTAGCTTTTGCTTTCATTAAAGGTAGGTCATAGTTTATCTTACTTTCATCTATTAGAATGTCTTTTTAATTTTTACATTCACTTAGGAGATCATCAAAATATAGACTTGCAACACCCAAAAAACAGTGTAGATATTTTTAACGTAATCAGGCAAATAAATGGTCAAGGAATTTCAAGTTAAATATTTGAATATACCATAAATTCAAATAAATTGAAATGGATTACAAAGGTTTAAAGAAAGAATACAATAACAATTAGACAAAAATGCTACTAAGTAGATCCTTGGTTAAATTGAATTATAAGTTTTTTCATTTGAAGTAAATAAATAAAAACTGAATGCAGTTAACAAATATTTTTATTTCTTAATGTTCAATATTGAAACAGAAACTTTTCTGGTAAATAAATTTAATGCCCAAATACAGGAATATTACTGAACCCTAAGTTATAAACACAATAAACAAAAATAAAAAAGAGACATAGCAAATATGCTGATGGTTTCAATGTAATGAATATTTTATTCCTTTGCTAACCATTTGTAGAACAAATTAAATCTCAAATTGCTAAAACAAACAAATAAAGATGTAGTCCATTTTTGATTCCATTACTAATTTAACGGTGTAGACAAATTTAATTTTTTTAAAGAATGAATTGTTCGTTCTTCATATTTGATAATATTCAAATTTAGGTAGATAAACATTGCATCCTCAACTCATGTTCATTCATAAACTCAAATTCTTCTTGATGCTTTAAGAATGTGGAATCCTTCAGGTACTGTTTGCCATTCCTGGAAGTAGATACCATTCTCATAATTTCTGGTCCCTTCGCAGCTGCTGTACTGGTTATCTATCTCTGACATATCCTATTTGGAAATAAAACATTCATTTTTAAGGATATCTTTTATGAGTCCCTTTTTCTAAATATGAAATATATTGCATAAAGAAAGGTTCCATTCTTGTAGACAATCAGGTGATAATAAAATATATTTCATACAATGTTGAAATTTTTACATAAAACAAAGTTGGAATTTTTACAATGTTTCAAAGATACTTTGTCTCCATCATCACAAATCATTTGTCTCCATCACATGTCATCACAATCACGTCTCCATCACAAATCATTTGTCTCCATCGTCAGGTACTTTTTGGCTTATATCCAATATAACCAAAAGTACCTGATGATGGAGACAAATCATCTTACCATTCACATACTTAAGTACTTAATAACTTATGATTTACAAACTTAAAACTTGTATCCAATACAACCAAAAGTACCTGATGATGGAGACAAATGATCCTGAAACATTGTAAAAACTCCACTTTGTTTTATTACAAACTTCAACCTTGTATGAAATATTTTTTATTATCACCTGATTGTCTATAATGAATGGAACCTTTCTTTATGCAATGAGGAAGACAAACAATAAAAACATACGAATATATTGACATGATATGATTGTAGAAATTGTAAACTACTGGTTTCATCACTGCCAACAAAAGTTTGCTGATAATAAAGAAACTTGTTCATTTATCTACAATGTCAACGATAATGTCACAAATCCATCAACGTTATAGTCAAGATTACCAAAGATGAACTTCAGGAACATAAGTGTTTTTCAATTCATTTACAATTGAGAGTGTAGAATTTGATTTTTGAAAAGAGAATTAATGAAAAAATAAATTCAGCACTCTACAAAATGCTTTAAAAGATGGTTCGGTTGTTAAAAAAATTGATAATAAAATTACTAGCAATAAACAAATTGAAAACCAAAACAATTTTGTTTTAATTACTTCCCTTATACAACAGATCTTAATTTTTTTAAATCCTAAGTTCAGAAAATCCAACCCTGCATCAGTCCAAACATAAATAATATTCTAAAAGAATGTTTGATACTGGAATCCCAATCTATTTTAGACTATGCACATTAACAATATGCACAATATATTTATAGAAGTTGTGGTATCAGATATCATAAGGCAGATATATATCAATATTGATTGTTGACATTTAATTATCTTTCTTTAATTTATGCTATTATAAAATATAAATGATTTTTAAATTCAATATTTTTTATATTTAGCCTACATTACATTTTCAGCAATAAAGTAACATATCTGCTTCAGCTTCCAGATAGAAGGGTATTTTTCATTATACAAGTATATATTACTATGATTCAGAGAAGCACAAACATAAATATGATTAGTACATTTACAATAAGAGTTCATGAAATGTGCAAATAATAGTTTTTCGAATCTATGTGAAAACCAAAGAATATTTTATATACTATTTCACATTTATTCCATATGTCACACACAAAAATAAATTTAATTTGTATCTTCTGAGAAGACCAAAATAACTTTGACATCTGGGCAGGATTATTTCCAATCTTTAAATTTATGACAATTATGCTGAATTTGTTTTTGTTTTATTAAAAGACATGGTTTATCATGTTTATTGTATACATTTCATTTTAAAAAATTGTGCAAGTGCATACTTGAATTGAATGTTTCATGACTCAGATTTGATTTGATTTGAATCATGACATCAGTCATGCAGTATTACTTGCATTTGTTTCATGACATCAGATTTGTTTGGTAAAACCATGGTTCAGGGTGGCACGATTCCTTTGCAATAGTCTTGAGGTGAAATGATTGTATTAGTTGCACTACAAAACTACTGAAAATAACTTTTGCATGTAGCCCTTCACAGAACACAAAGTATCATCAAAAATATTCGTAAAATTCTTGGTAGAGGCCAACACTGTTGTTTTGAAAATTAAATTCACACTTGCAAAGTAAAAAGGTAAATAAAACCAAAAACACTTACTTTGAGTCATATTAACTGCCTTTTCATATCCCAAATCATAGTCACATGCAGTACGTTCTTCGGGCGGATGATGCAGTAATTTTCCCATCCAATTAAGTCACAGCTTTGTAGCTGCTTCTATCATTGTAAATAGGAACTTTATTATCAAGCCTGCTTTTTAAACAATTCTTTTCACGCCTTTATAGTTGTTCTTAAACTGCTGACAATACTTACTTCGTTGAAATTCTTTTGCAGGTTATGTGAATGCTTCTTTTTTGCTGTTGTAACTTTGCTTACAACAGTTCTAGTATTTGTCAATGACAATTGTGAAAAATATCATTTTTTTAAATAGAAATATTGATTGGTTGGCCCTGGATACATTTCTCAGTACGCGAAGTGGAAATTGGAGATCGCGTTTGAAGTGGCGGCTATTACTAATGTTTACAAAGCAGAACCACGACATCGTGATACTCCACAGCCAATCATATGTACTGTAACATTCTGACCAAGGATTACCCCTCGAATCCGTCAATTCTCTGATGGCCGCGGCTTGTGAATAAGAACAATGAGTTATCCGAGTGTTAACCTAATCCGCGAATTCCTCGATTCACAGATTATTTTCGAAGTAATCCATGATTGAGATACGGGCGTTAGAGAACACGTGTCAAGTCTTTGAGACTGACGACAATCCCCGAAAAACAAAGAAATGCAATGTTACGATGCTTTTTGGTGAAAAAAATTGGAGGGTGATGGCGCATAGATGATGGTGGTGGCGGTGTGTGTAGGGGTGGTCGTGCCCAAAATGGTCATTTTTTAGGATTGATTCGAAAGTATATATAGATTTGAGCCCCGGAAAAATTCGATTTTTTTTCAATTTGGAGCATTAATGCGCGTTTGTTCAAAAAAAATCATAAACATAAAATTCAATTTGATTATTGAAAAATAAATAGACAAGGAATTAATGACTTCAAAACAACAACTGTTGACGTTTACTAATAAGTAAAATGCCCAAGTGTTTCAAATTTTATAACCCTTAGGCAAAAATATTTACTCAGACGTAGGAACGATAACAATTTGCTGGTAGACTTATGTGCCCATGCGTTTGTCTTCACCGAAAAGTTAAGAATGTATCTAAAGGTTCTATTTGTAATTTTCATCAGGGATTTTACATATTGAAAAAACAAAATTCCGTAATGCCAACGGGGCCCCTTTCAGGACCCCACAGGTGTCACAGCCCCCCCAGTCCCCCCGATGTGCTCACGCCCTTTGATCGGCGCCGTCACTCGCCGTCGGAGATTCCGCGCCGCTCCTCGGAGCCGCCGCTAGACAGCGCGGCGGTCGCGTGCGTGGCGCGGCCTCGCGGGCCGCGAAGGCGCACGATCCGCGAACAAGTAATGAATCGCCGTGTCGCCGTAATTGCGCTGATTGCCCCATTAGTTCGACCGTCAACGAGCGCCGCCCGGCCAGAGGCGGCGGCGGCGGCCGCCCAGGCGCGCTAGCCACTTGACGGACGCGTTCACGAGCAGCTCCTCAGGTTTCATTCCGGCGGAGGCGGATTTTCACACTTGAAATTAAGTAAATAAATACAAATTAATAAATAAAAGGAATACAAATTTAATATAAATTTAATAATACAAATTAATAAAAATAAATAAGTACAAATTAATAAATAAAAATAAATAGAAGTATAATATAAATATAATAAATAAAAAATTAAATAAAATAAGAAATAAAAATTAAATTAAAAATAATTGAATAAAAATTAAATAAATAAAAATTCTGAAATTCTGAAATTACGAGCATTATTATAATATTCAAGCTAAATTCAACGGTTCTCTCACTTGATGCAGATTGTTTCTGTGTACCTTTGTATACAATGTTGTCTTTATTGTATTATTTTGTTATTGTGTTACTTTATTCTGTGGATTTGTTGTGTATATTTATTTGATATGTTGTACTAAGCACCTTATGCTATTAGAAGTTATTTGTAATGAAATGTTTATGATAGAGCGGTGAATATACACAGCAATTTGTAATAGATTAACCCTGTAAACACAATTAAACTGAATAACAAACAAATTGAATTGAATTAAATGAAACAAATAACAATTCAATAGTCTTCATTGTTGGCTCAGGCCAATTGGTCTGCTCTCTTCCGGCTGCCCTTGTGCCACTTTCAACAATTTAAATACCGTATACAAATAAAAGGGACCCATTCAAACAAAATACCTTTAGGGAAAGGATTTCTTACATGTGTGTCAGGAGTGAAAGCGAAGGAGGGTGATATAAAAGGACACACAGACAGCGTTTGGTTGTTTACATTTACTATCACCAAAAACACCAGGTATAGTACTGGATGTAAACTACGGTACGAGGGCTAAGGGAGTCTGCAAGGACAACGCTGTGACAACGCTACGAGGAGTTCGTTGTTTCCGTGCAGCGAGTGGAGCGCCTCTGTCGCGAAGGGACATTACCTTCCCCACGCGGAGGGGAGGGGTTGGAGTTTGTTAGCGTGGGCGGCGGAGTGGCCGGGGCGTGGGAGGGCTATCCGGTGGCCACGCAGTGGACTCCTCTGATTACGGTTATGAGTTCGAGCCCCGCCCGCACCGCTGTCTCCCCGGCCGCGACGGCCTTACGAGCCCAACGCTGCACCGCAATTCGCTGCAGTTTCCTTCCAGCCAACATTTATTTCCCCGGCCAAAGTCACCGTCTCAGTTTCTCTTTTGGACGTTTACGAACATGAAGGCTGCAGGTGTGTTCGGTCCGTCTCAGGAGTCCTGCAATCTGAACTATCGTAACAATTCTATCTCCCGTGCCCTACAAATTCGCGAATTCCACCCGTGTATTTGATTAAAGATGTAAAAGGTTTTAAAATGAATAAGTCTTTATGATATATAAATCTTATATATAATCTTAGGATAATAAATCTTGGTGATAAATTTACAAATCTAACTGGTTGTGATGTATATGATATGTTAGTCAGCTTTATTTAAGCAGTCAACACTGTTGATTGTATCCCACCGTCTTCTCCGTAACGTTTTGTCACGCAATACGAGATTACCCGCGCAACTTTTCTTCACCGATGATCTTACTTCCTTCTCCCTTGAACATTAAACCGTTGATGGTTAAAGCTCGCAGCGGGCACTGATGACAACATTCCAAACACATCTTCATTGGCGCGGAATAAAGCATGTTTACTGTTAAAACGGAGAACTCCTGGTCATATTTTCTAAACAGCGCTAAAGAAATGGACAAAGGAGATCCAGCTCCATCACAGGTGGTACTTTGAACATCTGAGAAAGTTGCGAGGCATGACTAATATTCCAGAGACTGGCATTGCTTCATATAATCTAGTGGCCGTTGCCATAACTAATACCCCTACTCTACCCGAATTTCTCCAATATATCGGTCAAGAAACTTGCGCGAGTAATAATACAAGGAATGTATGTTTATTTATGTTATAATTTTTGCTGTACAAGAAACTATTATTATGTTTATTTAAATATCGTGATATTTTCCGTTGACTAATCGTGACCATTTTTATAAAGTAATAGATTATTATGAAGAGATAAAGCGCAGCGGCGGCCTCAATGAGGTCAATTTGGCGCACAGTTACCAAAGGTAATAAAGGAGTTTCATGAATTTCGTAAAGATAAATTCAAGCATTTGTGTTTCCCAGTGAATGACACAATTATACAAAAGTATCCAATATGAATATTGACATGCAAACTGTACAACAAATTGATAAATATAACAAAGAATTATAACTGTTAAGAATATTGCCACTGTTTTAAGCGTACTTTTCCTCCGTTCGAGCGAAACATTTAAACAAATTTGGAGCCGTTGAATTAAAATCTTCTTGGGGATTTTTGGATAACTTTAACAATATGGCTCAAAATTACTCCAAAGCTTTTAGTGTTGGAAAGTGGTACCTACATGACAAGATTTAAAGATTTAATTTTAAGAATATATTTCAACAAGAAAAGTTGTGGTCATAAAATCATATCTTACTGATATTATTGGTATATTAATAGTTAGAATGCTTCAATCTTAGTTTATACTACACAGCTCATTAGTCTCATATAAAATACATATTTATTTATTCAAAATATTTCATATGAGACTAATGAGTTGTGTTTTCTATAGCTAAGATTGAATATTCTAACCTATTAATATTTACATGAGAAGACAACAACTTAGAAGTATTATATGAAATGATATTATTGGTAACCAAATGTAATGTAATGTAATATTCACTTCTATTCAATAAGATTTAGCCATGGCACGTAAAACACTTAGCCAAAGAAGGTGTGAGACGTTCGAAAATGTTTATGTATCTAGTTAAAGGAGACTGCAAGGACAACGCTTTTGAGGTCCACTACGAGGCTTTGCGATAGCAGAACCGAGACCTTAAGGCAGTGTTGTCAAGGTCGATGCCACCAGAGTCCGTGGCACGAGTGCCACGACGAAATCGTCTCTCCACGCAGTTCATCACCCCGCCACCAGAGACAACGCCTTCCTATTGTAAAACGGAAAACTAATAGTTTCCTCTCCCGACGCTAGTTGTGCAGGAAGCTCGTGGCATGCTACGGCGCGTACCACTGCCACCAGTAGAGACTTTGAACACCACTGCCTTAAGGCTGCCAAACTGCCCGCACGAACTATTTGCTCGCATGGGAAGTCCGGCGCTCCTACGAGCCGGGCAACTTCCCCTGATTCCGCTCACACTTCCCCTCTACTGCGCTCTCCCTGATTCCGCTCACACTCCCCTCTAACTGCGCTCCCCTGACTCCGCTCACACTTCCCCTCTAACTGCGCTCCCCTGACTCCGCTCACACGTCCCCTCTAACTGCGCTTCCCTGACTCCGCTCACACGTCCTTCTAATTTCGCTTCCCTGACTCCCTCACACTTCCCCTCTAACTGCGCTCCCCTGACTCCGCTCACACTTCCCCTCTAACTGCGCTCTCCCTGATTCCGCTCACACTTCCCTCTAACTGTGCGCTCCCCTGACTCCGCTCACACTTCCCCTCTAACTGCGCTCCCTGACTCCGCTCACACGTCCCTCTAACTGCGCTTCCCTGACTCCGCTCACACGTCCATTCTAATTTCGCTTCCCTGACTCCCCTCACACTTCCTCTCTAACTGCGCTCCCCTGACTCCGCTCACACTTCCCCTCTAACTGCGCTCCCCTGACTCCGCTCCCACTTCCCTCTAACTGCGCTCCCCTGACTCCGTTCACACTTCCCCTCTAACTGCGCTCCCCTGACTCCGCTCACACTTCCCCTCTAACTGCGGCCTCCCCTGACTCCGCTCACACTTCCCCTCTAACTGCGCTCCCCTGACTCCGCTCACACTTCCCCTCTAACTGCGCTCCCCTGACTCCGCTCACACTTCCCCTCTAACTGCGCTCCCCTGACTCCGCTCACACTTCCCCTCTAACTGCGCTCCCCTGACTCCGCTCACACTTCCCTCTAACTGCGCTCCCCTGACTCCGCTCACACTTCCCCTCTAACTGCGCTCCCCTGACTACTCCGCTCACACTTCCCCTCTAACTGCGCTCCCCTGACTCCGCTCACACTTCCCCTCTAACTGCGCTCCCCTGACTCCGCTCACACTTCCCCTCTAACTGCGCTCCCCTGACTCCGCTCACACTTCCCCTCTAACTGCGCTCCCCTGACTCCGCTCACACTTCCCCTTCAACTCCAGAAAGGGATGTGTACACGCAAGCGGAATCGGCGTGAATCGGGGTATAGTCGCTTCACACGAAAGTAAGTTTGCCAGGGTTATTCTGTCAAACAACCGAGATTTGTATTTTGTAATATACATTACTACTTATTACTATTTCCTGTCTATTTTGGCTTTTTAAATTCTGCTTTGTATAAACATTTTTGTCAGAAGTGGGAATATGGTTTAAATAGCTTGCTTTTGTTTTTTGTGTAGCGTTTTATTACACATTCAGGTATTTGTGGTAGGTATATCGCGAAATGCGAAATAAATGAAAAACAAGTTCCTATCATTTCACAATTATACTCTTACAGGTAACAACTATTAACAGTTAAGAACCCTCTGTAAAATTCTCTTTATCTCAACATAGGACGTTCTACAATTACTTACACTGTTAAAGTAAACATATCTCGAAATTAAGCTACTTTGGGTTCAAAATGTTTCATTTTACTCTCAGACTCACAGTTTTGTAACTGACTGATGGATTTTTTTTTCATTTTAATGGATCATTTCTTTGCTTTAACAAAGGATAGGAATTAATGTAGTTACATTGGAGAAATAACTGTCAACTGACTC
>JAHLJT010004567.1:8985028-9027600 GCA_031308135.1 Acheta domesticus | reverse complement strand
ACACTTGTTTTCTCTATGTACTTCAACGCACTGAATCCGAAACTAAAATCCAAAATTGCGCCACCACCCTGCAGTTTTTTAAAATCGCAGAAAACACCCTCAACTTTACAATCTACAATTTCGCAGTGTTTTTTCGTGATTTAAAAAATGAATGGTGAGTACACAATTCTGCTTCAGATTCGATTTACGCTCGACATACTTTACGCCCATATTCTCAATACCGTGTAATACGAGAATTATCGTCGAGTCCAGATTATTCGCGAATCAAAGCAAAAATCCTTATTCACGAGGCAGGATCGGTTGCGATTCGAGGATTAGACACCCCGATTTCGATCCGTGGGTTATACATCCGATTTCGGCGTATAATTCGCGAATTGCACTTGTTGCCATTGGCGACCCTGTTAAACAATACAGACGACTCCGCCAAGTACGATTTGTTTGCTGTTGAATTTATGGAATGCGTTTGAAATAAAGAGAGACTCCTCTATTTGCTTCCATTCCGTCATCAGTAATATAAATCTGAGTAGTCAGTTAATGCTGAATAATTTTGAATAATAATATTGTTTCTAGTAACGGGTTCAGCAATTATCGTATTTAATATTATATAATTTGGACTTATCATTCTATCAGTGCAGGTTATTTTTTAATAAAATCACATTATTAGCTTTTGCTTTCAATTAAAGGTATGGTCATAGTTTATCTTACTTTCATCTATTAGAATGTCTTTTTTAATTTTTACATTCACTATAGGAGATCATCAGAATATATACTTGCAACACCCAAAAAGTGTAGATATTGTTAACATAATCAGGCAAATAAATGGTCAAGGAATTTCAAGTTAAATATTTGAATATACCATAAATTCAAATAAATTGAAATGGATTACAAAGTTTAAAGAAAGAATACAATAACAATTAGACAAAAATGCTACTAAGTAGATCCTTGGTTAAATTGAATTATAAGTTTTTTCATTTGAAGTAAATAAATAAAAACTGAATGCAGTTAACAATATTTTTATTTCATTAATGTTCAATATTGAAACAGAAACTTTTCTGGTAAAAATGAATTTAATGCCCAAATACAGGAAATTACTGAACCCTAAGTTATAAACACAATAAACAAAAATAAAAAGAAGAGACATAGCAAAATATGCTGAATGGTTTCAATGTAATGAATATTTTATTCCTTTGCTAACCATTTGTAGAACAAATATAAAATCTCAAATTGCTAAAAACAAACAAATAAAGGATGTAGTCCATATTTGATTCCATTACTAATTTAACGTGTAGACAAAATTTAATTTTTTTAAAGAATGAATTGTTCGTTCTTCATATCTTGATAATATTCAAATTTTAGGTAGATAAACATTGCATCCTCAACTCATGTTCATTCATAAACTCAAATTCTTCTTGATGCTTTAAGAATGTGGAATCCTCAGGTACTGTTTGCATTCCTGGGAAGTAGATACCATTCTCATAATTTCTGGTCCCTTTCGCAGCTGCTGGTACTGGTTATCTATCTCTGACATATCCTATTTGGAAATAAAACATTCATTTTAAAGGATATCTTTATGAGTCCCTTTTTCTAAATATGAATATTATTGCATAAAGAAAGGTTCCATTCATTGTAGCAATCAGGTGATAATAAATATATTTCATACAATTGAAATTTGTACATAAAACAAAGTTGGAATTTTTACAATGTTTCAAGATAATTTGTCTCCATCATCACAAATCATTTGTCTCCATCACATGTCAATCACAATCACGTCTCCATCACAAATCATTTGTCTCCATCGTCAGGTACTTTTTGCTTATATCCAATATAAGCCAAAAAGTACCTGATGATGGAGACAAATCATCTTACCATTCACATACTTAAGTACTTAAGTAACTTATGATTTACAAACTTAAACTTGTATCCAATACAAGCCAAAAAGTACCTGATGATGGAGACAAATGATCTCTGAAACATTGTAAAAACTCCAACTTTGTTTTATGTACAAACTTCAACCTTGTATGAAATATTTTTTATTATCACCTGATTGTCTATAATGAATGGAACCTTTCTTTATGCAATGAAGAAAGACAAACAATAAAAACATACGAATATTATGACATGAATATGATTGTAGAAATTGTAAAATAACTGGTTTTCATCACTGCCAACAAAAGTTTGCTGATAATAAAGAAACTTGTTTCATTTATCTACAATGTCAACGATATGTCACAAATCCATCAACGTTATAGTAAAGATTACCAAAGATGAACTTCAGGAAACATAAGTGTTTCAATTCATTTACAATTGAGAGTGTAGAATTAGATTTTTGAAAAGAATAATGAAAAAATAAATTCAGCACTCTACAAATGCTTTAAAAGATGGTTCGGTTGTTAAAAAAATTGATAATAAAATTACTAGCAATAAACAAATTGAAAAACCAAAACAATTTTGTTTAATTACTTCCCTTATACAACAGATCTTAATTTTTTTAAATCCTAAGTTCAGAAATCCAACCCTGCAATCAGTCCAAACATAAATAATATTCTAAAAGAATGTTTGATACTGGAATCCCAATCTAAATTTAGACTATGCACATTAACAATATGCACAATATATTTATAGAAGTTGTGGTATCAGATATCATAAGCAGATATATAATCAATATTGATTGTTGACATTTAATTAATCTTTCTTTAATTATGATATTATAAAATATAAATGATTTTAAAATTCAATATTTTTTATATTTAGCCTACATTACATTTTCAGCAATAAAGTAACAATAATCTGCTTCAGCTTCCAGAAATAAAGGGTATTTTTCATTATACAAGTATATATTACTATGGATTCAGAGAAGCACAAACATAAATATGATTAGTACATTTACAATAAGAGTTCATGAAAATGTGCAAATAATAGTTTTCGAATCTATGTGAAAACCAAAGAATATTTTATATACTATTTCACATTTATTCCATATGTCACACACAAAAATAAATTTAATTTTGTATCTTCTGAAGAAGACAAAATAACTTTGACATCTGGGCAGGATTATTTCCAATCTTTAAATTTTATGACAATTATGCTGAATTTGTTTTTGTTTTATTAAAAGACATGGTTTATTCATGTTTTATTGTATACATTTCATTTTAAAAAATTGTGCAAGTGCATACTTGAATTTGAATGTTTCATGACATCAATTTGATTTGATTTGAATCATGACATCAGTCATGCAGTATTACTTGCATTTGTTCATGACATCAGATTTTGTTTGGTAAAACCATGGTTCAGGGTGGCACGATTCCTTTGCAAATAGTCTTGAGTGAAATGATTGTATTAGTTGCACTAAAAACTACTGAAATAACTTTTGCATGTAGCCCTTCACAGAACACAAAGTATCAATCAAAAATATTCGTAAAATTCTTGGTAGAGAGCCAACACTGTTGTTTGAAAATTAAATTCACAACTTGCAAAGTAAAAAGGTAAATAAAACCAAAACACTTACTTTGAGTCAATTAACTGCCTTTTCATATCCCAAATCATAGTCACATGCAGTACGTTCTTCGGGCGGATGAATGCAGTAATTTTCCCATCCAATTAAGTTCACAGCTTTGTAGCTGCTTCTATCATTGTAAATAGGAACTTTATTATCAAGCCTGCTTTTTAAAACAATTCTTTCACGCCTTTATAGTTGTTCTTAAACTGCTGAACAATACTTACTTCGTTGAAATTCTTTTGCAGGTTATGTGATGCTTCTTTTTTGCTGTTGTAACTTTGCTTACAACAGTTCTAGTATTTTTCAATGACAATTGTGAAAATATCAATTTTTTAAATAGAAATATTGATTGGTTGCCCTGGATACATTTCTCAGTACGGAAGTGGAAATTGGAGATCGCGTTTGAAGTGGCGCTATTACTAATGTTTACAAACAGAACCACGACATCGTGATACTCCACAGCCAATCATATGTACTGTAACATTCTGACCAAGGATTACCCTCGAATCCGTCAATTCTCTGATGGCCGCGGCTTTGTGAATAAGAACAATGAGTTATCCGAGTGTTACCTAATCCGCGAATTCCTCGATTCACAGATTATTTTCGAAGTAATCATGATTGAGAATACGGCCGGGCGTTAGATAAACACGTGTCAAATCTTTGAGACTGACGACAATCCCCGAAAAACAAGAAATACAATGTTACGATGCTTTTTTGTGGAAAAAAAATTGGAGGGTGATGGCGCATAGATGACGAAGGTGGTGGCGGTGTGTGTAGGGGGTGGTCGTGCCCAAAATGGACATTTTTTGAGGATTGATTTGAAAGTATATACAGATTTTAGCCCCGGAAAAATTCGATTTTTTTTTTCAATTTGAAGCATTAATGCGCTTTGTTTCAAAAAAATCATAAACATAAAAATCAATTTTGATTATTGAAAAATAAATAGACAAGGAATTAATGACTACAAAACAACAACTGTTGACGTTTACTAATAAGTAAAATGCCCAAGTGTTTCAAATTTTATAACCCTTAGGCAAAAATATTTACTCAGACGTAGGAACGGTAACAATTCGCTGGTAGACTTACGTGCCTACTTCACCGAAAAGTTAAGAATGTATCTAAAGGTTCTATTTGTAATTTTCATCAGGGATTTTACATATTTGAAAAAACAAAATTCCGTAATGCCACGGGGCCCCTTTCAGAGTGTTCACAGGGGTCACAGCCCCCCCCAGTCCCCCCGATGTGCTCACGCCTTTGATCGGCGCCCTCACTCGCCGTCGGAGATTCCGCGCCGCTCCTCGGAGCCGCCGCTAGACAGCGCGGCGGTCGCGTGCGTGGCGCGGCCTCGCGGGCCGCGAAGGCGCCGATCCGCGAACAAGTAATGAATCGCCTTGTCGCCGTAATTGCACTGATTGCCCCATTAGTTCGACCGTCAACGAGCGCCGCCGCGCCAGCCACTCGACGGACGCGCTCACGAGCGGCTCCTCAGGTTTCAATTCCGGCGGAGGCGGATTTTCACACTTGAAATTAAATAAATAAATAAATAAATACAAATTAATAAATAAAAAGGAATACAAATAAAATATAAATTTAATAAATAAAAATTAAAAATAAATAAAAAATCAAATAAAAATAAATAAATAAAAATTAAGTGAAAATAAATAAATAAAAATTAAGTGAAAATAAATAAATAAAAATTAAATAAAAATAAATAAATTAAAAAAATCAAATAAAAATAAATAAATAAAAATTAAGTGATAATAATTGAAGAAAAATTAAATAAAAGTTCTGAAATTCTGAAATTACGAGCATTTATTATCAATTAATATTCAAGCTAAATTTAACAGGTTATCTCACTTGAAGCAGGTTGTTCTGTGTATATTTGCATATTATGTTGTCTTAATTATTTTTGTATCTCATGTTATTGTATTATTTTGTTATTGTGTTACTACACTGTATACAATTGTTGTATTATTTATATTGTATCTTGTACAAAGCACCTTATGCTATTAGAAGTTATTTGTAATGAAATTGTTTATAATAGAGCTGTGAATATACACAGCAATTTGTAATAGATTAACCCTGTAAACAAATTAAACTGAATAACAAACAAATTGAATTGAATTAAATGAAAACAAATAACAATTCAATAAGTCTTCATTGTTGGCTCAGGCCAATTGGTCTGCTCTTCCGGCTGAGCAGTGACCACTTTCAACAATTTAATACAATAGTACAAAATAAAAAGGGACCCATTCAAACAAAATACCTTTAGGGGAAAGGATTTCTTACATGTGTGTCAGGAGTGAAAGCGAAGGAGGAGGTGGTTGATAGAAAAGGAACACACTGACAGCGTTTGTGTGATTATATTTACTATCACCAAAAAGACCCCAGGTATAGTACTGGATGTAAACAAGCAGATACGGTACGAGGGCTAAGGGAGTCTGCAAGGACAACGCTGTGACAACGCTACGAGGCATCGTTCGTTTTTCCGTGCAGCGAGTGGAGCGCCTCTGTCGCGAAGGCGACATTCCTCCCCACCGCGGAGGGGGGGGGTTGGAGTTTGTTAGCGTGGGCGGCGGAGTGGCTGGGGGCGTGGGAGGGCTATCCGGTGGCCACGCAGTGGACTCCTCCGCTCTGAGTTACGGTTATGAGTTCGAGCCCCGCCCGCACCGCTGTCTCCCCGGACCGCGAGGGCCTTACGAGCCCAACGCTGCACCGGGAATTCGCTTCAGTTCCTTCCAGGCCAACATTTATTTCCCCGGCCAAAGTCACCGTCTCAGTTTCTCTTTTGGACGTTTACGAAACATTGAAGGCTGCAGGGTGTGTTCGGTCCGTCTCAGGAGGTCCATGCAATCTGAACTATCGTAACAATTCTATCTCCCGTGCCCTACAAATTCGCGAATTCAACCCGTGTATTTGATTAAAGATGTAAAAGGTTTTAAAATGAATAAGTCTTTATGATATAAATCTTATATATAATCTTAGGATAATAAATCTTGGTGATAAATTTACAAATCTAACTGGTTGTGATGTATATGATATGTTAGTCAGCTTTATTTAAGCAGTCAACACTGTTGATTGTATCCCACCGTCTTCTCCGTAACGTTTTGTCACGCAATACGAGATTACCCGCGCAACTTTTCTTCACCGATGATCTTACTTCCTTCTCCCTTGAACATTAAACCGTTGATGGTTAAAGCTCGCAGCGGGCACTGATGACAACATTCCAAACACATCTTCATTGGCGCGGAATAAAGCATGTTTACTGTTAAAACGGAGAACTCCTGGTCATATTTTTCTAAACAAACGCTAAAGAAATGGACAAAGGAGATCCAGCTCCATCACAGGTGGTACTTTGAACATCTGAGAAAGTTGCGAAGGCATGACTAATATTCCAGAGACTGGCATTGCTTCATATAATCTAGTGGCCGTTGCCATAACTAATACCCCTACTCTACCCGAATTTCTCCAATATCGGTCAAGAAAAGTTGCGCGAGTAATAATACAAGGAATGTATGTTTATTTATGTTATAATTTTGCTGTACAAGAAACTAATTATTATGTTTATTTAAATATCGTGATATTTTCCGTTGACTAATCGTGAACCATTTTTATTAAAGTAATAGATTATTATGAAGAGATAAAGCAGCAGCGGCGGCCTCAATGAGGTCAATTTGGCGCACAGTTACCAAAAGGTAATAAAGGAGTTTCATGAATTTCGTAAAAGTTAAGTTCAAGCATTTGTGTTTCCCAGTGAATGACACAATTATACAAAAAGTATCCAATATGAATATTGACATGCAAACTGTACAACAAATTGATAAATATAACAAAATAATTATAACTGTTAAAGAATATTGCCACTGTTTTAAGCGTACTTTCCTCCGTTCGAGCGAAACATTTAAACAAATTTGGAGCCGTTGAATTAAAATCTTCTTGGGGGATTTTTGGATAACTTTAACAATATGGCTCAAAATTACTCCAAAGCTTTTAGTGTTGGAAAAGTGGTACCTACATGACAAGATTTAAAGATTTAATTTTTAAGAATATATTTCAACAAGAAAAGTTGTGGTCATAAAATCATATACTTACTGATATTATTGGTATATTAATAGGTTAGAATGCTTCAATCTTAGTTATAGACTACACAGCTCATTAGTCTCATATAAAATACATATTTATTTATTCAAATATTTCATATGAGACTAATGAGTTGTGTTTTCTATAGCTAAGATTGAATTATTCTAACCTATTAATATTTACATGAGAAGACAACAACTTAGAAGTATTATATGAAATGATATTATTGGTAACCAAATGTAATGTAATGTAATATTCACTTCTATTCAATTAAAGATTTAGCCATGGCACGTAAAACACTTAGCCAAAGAAGGTGTGAGACGTTCGAAAATGTTTATGTATCTAGTTAAAGGGAGACTGCAAGGACAACGCTTTGAGGTCCACTACGAGGCTTTGCGATAGCAGAACCGAGACCTTAAGGCAGTGTTGTCAAGGTCGATGCCACCAGAGTCCGTGGCACGAGTGCCACGACGAAATCGTCTCTCCACGCAGTTCATCACCCCGCCACCAGAGACAACGCCTTCCCTATTGTAAAACGGAAAACTAATAGTTTCCTCTCCCGACGCTAGTTGTGCAGGGAAGCTCGTGGCATGCTACGGCGCGTACCACTGCCACCAGTAGAGACTTTGACACCACTGCCTTAAGGCATGCCAAACTGCCCGCACGAACTATTTGCTCGCATGGGAAGTCCGGCGCTCCTACGAGCACGGGCAACTTCCCCTGATTCCGCTCACACTTCCCCTCTAACTGCGCTCCCTGATTCCGCTCACACTTCCCCTCTAACTGCGCTCCCCTGACTCCGCTCACACTTCCCCTCTAACTGCGCTCCCCTGACTCCGCTCACACGTCCCCTCTAACTGCGCTTCCCTGACTCCGCTCACACGTCCATTCTAATTTCGCTTCCCCTGACTCCCCTCACACTTCCCCTCTAACTGCGCTCCCCTGACTCCGCTCACACTTCCCCTCTAACTGCGCTCCCCTGACTTCCGCTCACACTTCCCCTCTAACTGCGCTCCCCTGACTCCGCTCACACTTCCCCTCTAACTGCGCTCCCCTGACTCCGCTCACACGTCCCCTCTAACTGCGCTTCCCTGACTCCGCTCACACGTCCATTCTAATTTCGCTTCCCTGACTCCCCTCACACTTCCCCTCTAACTGCGCTCCCCTGACTCCGCTCACACTTCCCCTCTAACTGCGCTCCCCTGACTCCGCTCACACTTCCCCTCTAACTGCGCTCCCCTGACTCCGTTCACACTTCCCCTCTAACTGCGCTCCCCTGACTCCGCTCACACTTCCCCTCTAACTGCGCTCCCCTGACTCCGCTCACACTTCCCCTCTAACTGCGCTCCCCTGACTCCGCTCACACTTCCCCTCTAACTGCGCTCCCCTGACTCCGCTCACACTTCCCCTCTAACTGCGCTCCCCTGACTCCGCTCACACTTCCCCTCTAACTGCGCTCCCCTGACTCCGCTCACACTTCCCCTCTAACTGCGCTCCCCTGACTCCGCTCACACTTCCCCTCTAACTGCGCTCCCCTGACTCCGCTCACACTTCCCCTCTAACTGCGCTCCCCTGACTCCGCTCACACTTCCCCTCTAACTGCGCTCCCCTGACTCCGCTCACACTTCCCCTCTAACTGCGCTCCCCTGACTCCGCTCACACTTCCCCTCTAACTGCGCTCCCCTGACTCCGCTCACACTTCCCCTTCAACTCCAGAAAGGGATGTGTACACGCAAGCGGAATCGGCGTGAATCGGGGTATAGTCGCTTCACACGAAAGTAAGTTTGCCAGGTTATTCTGTCAAACAACCGAGATTTGTATTTTGTTAATATACATTACTACTTATTACTATTTCCTGTCTATTTTGGCTTTTTAAATTCTGCTTTGTATAAACATTTTTGTCAGAAAGTGGGAATATGGTTTAAATAGCTTGCTTTTGTTTTGTGTAGCGTTTTATTACATCATTCAGGTATTTGTGGTAGGTATATCGCGGAAATGCGAAATAAATGAACAAGTTCCTATAAATTAACAATTATCTCTTACAGGTGAACAACTATTAACAGTTAAGAACCCTCTGTAAAATCTCTTTATCTCAACATAGGACGTTCATACAATTATTACACTGTTAAAGTAAACAGATCTCGAAATTAAGCTACTTTGGGTTCAAAATGTTTCATTTTACTCTCAACTCACAGTTTTGTAATCTGACTGATGTATTTTTTTTCATTTTAATGGATCATTTCTTTGCTTTAACAAAGGAAATAGGAATTAATGTAGTTACAATTGGAGAAATAACTGTCAACTGACTCCTGGAAAAGGACGTCTTGGGTCAGATATCCAGTGATATACCGCTACTCCAGAGCGTTTGTACAACCCTACTTTTGAATCTCGTGACAGTTGTCTGGACCCAGTGCCCGCGAACTACAATAAGCGAACTACCTTGCCACGACCTTGACATGCCTACCTTGAGTTTTCGAGGACGTCTGAGGTACAAAAGTTTTTGTAATACCAAATTATAAATTGTAATTACAAGAAATAAAATGTTGGCATGAATGGGAAGCATTCGTATATCGTCGTTTCTTGACGTATACATTGTCATTCTTTACAGTTTATGAAACGTGACGCTTGTATGGTGCTGGTGAAATTATTCTCAAATGTATGAGTCGCGTAATTTCGTACAAAATGTCTTTGGAAGTGCAGACATTTTCTTTCCTGATGACGTGCTTCAGGATACATAAAAGGCAAGCTACATTTGAATGTCATCCAAATAGGAAATTCCTTATGAAAAGACGGACAATTTCCGTGATGGGGTAGACGGAGAAATAAAAGTGGAATCACCGAAAATTTAACACTCCTTCTTGTTCTTTTGAATAGTAGAGATTTTTTTAAAGATTGAATTTGTTATAACAAATTTAATTTCAAACAAAGATATTTATCTTCAGTATTGTACTCTTGCAAAGTATATACGTACGTACACGAGGAAGTAAAAAATTTCTCAAAACCCACCCAAAAGTGTTTCTTTAAAATCCAGGGGTAAAACAATTTTAAATAAAAAGCGCGGGTTTTATTTTCGTTGAATTCTCTGAATTTTCGAAAATTTGGTATAGGGGATAACCGGAAATACTTTGTTACTTTAGCCCTGTACTCTGGCACTTGTCCTGTACACTCCTTGAACACTGACAATGTAATTTGACACAAGACATTGGTTTGTCATTTTTTTCGACACAAAAACGAATTCCTCCTTTCAGTTTGTACTAAAAGTTTGATTCTCCATTTCATATTTACACTTGTTAGTTAGCATTGTTTCGACTTAATTTTTGGTAATAAAGCTCTTGACTGTATAACCGCGTTCCGACAGATTGAACGTCCGAAGTCACTAAAATTAAAATTGGAGGATGACGGAAGGGTCTGGAAATAACTTCATTTCCCTTCTATCAACACTAGAGTTCCTAGATACTGTGAGAAGCGCAACCGCCCAATTAATAACCAATCACCCGACAACCCCGTCAAATACCAATCAGGAAGTGAAGGAAAATTATAACATTCGGTGATATTATGAAAATTTTCAAGAATATTAATATTGTTTTGGGATAGATTCGTGATTCTCAACATACGGAATACTACAAAACTCCAATTCTCCTGACAATTGGACATAAAATGGCGGGATCGGTGGAACATTGGAATGCGCTACTCTCTGTATCTAGGGACTAATCTTCACCCTCCTTCAGCGATCTCCGACGGATGATCGCGGTACTAAGGCTGAATCCTCTCACTGAGCTGCTTCCT
Organism: Acheta domesticus; assembly: GCA_031308135.1. Lineage (NCBI taxonomy): Eukaryota > Metazoa > Arthropoda > Insecta > Orthoptera > Gryllidae > Acheta > Acheta domesticus. Next base: position 9,016,238 of record JAHLJT010004567.1, on the reverse strand, counting down.
GCAGCCACAGACTGCCGCCGGCCGCCAGGTATCGCCAGTTAATTATACATTGAAGTCTGAAGCGCTTTTCGCTTGGTTTCAAGAGCTGCGTGAGGATTGCCAGCCTGCGTTGTCATAGAGAATGAAAACATTTTATTTTTTGTTGGAACTCTCAATAGCGCTCTAGGAACTTGCAATGTATCGATCTTGGAGGCATGCTTTAAAGATTTATTACAAGAGTTTCTTGGAATTTGGGCCACTCGTGCATTATTCTTCTACGTGATGAAAACAAAGGCCCGTGGAGAGATAGGAACGGCCGCAGCGGCGCACGTGGCGAGGGAGGGGCGGGGAGGACGAAACGGAGCGGTGAGGGGCGGAGTGGGGAGGGGAGGGGCGGAGCGGGTCGGGGAGGGGCGGGTCGAGTCGGGCCGGATCGGGCCGGGTCGGGGCGGTTCGGGGCTGGGCGGGTCGGGTCGGGTCGGGTCGCTCTCGCTTGCTGCCCTCCTGGTGCTGTGAACGCAAGCTACTGTCAGAGCTGCAGCTTCAAGAGTCGAGGTGCAACCTTGGGACATGCTAGCTGATTGAAGGTGCCAGCGGCTGGCGTGAAGTCAGGGAAGCAAAGATGGAAGAGGAGGAGGGGAACGTGTGAATATACAGAAAGAAACGTCGCCACATGTGTCAGAATGATTCGGGCACACGAACCGCATGCAATGGATAGGGAACAATCTCTGTACCGGCTCGAAGCAGGCAACGAGCCACCAAAAGAATTGAGGCACAGAAAATTTACGAAAAGGAGAGTACGAGCCCGTTCGAACTTCGGTCATGAAGAACGAACTGGGTGATACGAGTGAAAGAGGTTACAAAAACCTTCGATGCTGTGGGCAACGAGAGTAATAAGAGACGGCTGGCGAGCGGTGGGTGGCCCGGAAGGGCATTGAGAAGGCGAGTGCCTGGAGAAAAGAGCGCCGGAAGCGGCGACTGCGTTCCATTCGCCAGGTGGCGCTCGTCCCAAGCCCTCCGCGGCGCCAGACAAAGCCCCCCCCTCCCTCCCTTCCCTCCCCTCCCCACCGTCTTTCAGGCGCGGCGCCGGCGCTGGCCCCCAGCGCAGCGATTGTGTCGGGAAGCGAAGCCTAAAGAGCTCTCGGCGCCGCCGCGCCGCCTCCACTGGCGCCGCGCCGTCGCGCCCTCAGACCGCAGGGGAATCGCCCGATTGCATCCCTCAGCCTCGCTTCCCAGCTACACCCCTTTCACTTCTGCATTTCAGCAGAAGACTGCATTTCGTTTCGTTCATCTGGTGTTTTGGGAGGAATAGGGGAATAGCCCGACTGCATCCCGCGGTCAGTCTTCCCTCAGCCTCGCTTCCCAGCTAAACCCTTTTCACTTCTGCATTACAGCAGGAGACTGCATTTCGTTTCGTTCATCTGGTGTTTCGGGAGGAATAGGGGAATAGCCCGACTGCACCCCCCGGTCAGGTTCCCTCAGCCTCGCTTCCCAGCTAATCCTCTTTGATTTTTCATTACCTGAGGAGGCACAGCCAGACTCGTTTCGTTCATTTTTCGCAAGGAGTAAGGGAATCTCCCGACTACTTCCTGCAGTCAGTTTTCCCTCACCCTCCCATCCCAACTCATCCCCTTTCACTTTTCGTTAACTGAAAAGGCAAAGCGTGACTCCATTTTGCTTCGTTCATTCTACATTGCGGAAGATGTTCACAGTTTAATAAAATTTGCATTCATAAATAGTGCATGTAGATGTTCTCGCACCAGTCTGGAGAAAACTTCGAATGCAAGTGATAATGGCGGAATCTTCGGAATGGTGTACATGAAGACAACGAGGTGTGAATATGTTCGTGATAGCTGATTTCATGTTTTGATTCCACAAATATTGAAAAGCTGGTTTTCAACATTGGCAATGCACTAAGGGACGTGCAAATGTTTCTTCGAAACGGGTAGAAGTGGATCAATTATAGTCGATCAGTGGATCAGGAAACCGGAACGGGATGCAGTCGGGTATGCTTTTTGGGAAAGTAGGTAAACGGCTTAGGAAAAGTTGAGCGCGGGATGAAGTTGGTAAATGCGCAACCATGGAAGACTCAGAACGCTGAAAGAAGCTCATGGGTGCAGTTTAAACTGATAAGGATTAAATGTTTACTAAGAATGCAGATATTATTACTAAGCTGCGCATTTTTGCCCTTTGCCGATTTTTATCCTTCAATTAAAAAAGCAGTTATTTTAGAGTACTTTTTCATTTTGAGGCATTAGTAATATAATATTTTAATACACCTAATGCTTCAAAATGAATAAGTAACGTAAAATATTGCGTTTTTAATTGAAGGATAAAAATCGGCATATAGGAAAAATCCGCAGCTTAATTATTACATTTTTTTTTAAATTATTCGTCACTACGAGAACACACGTTGATGTCACAGTGTCTCCAGTGTTGGGGGCATAACTGTTGAGGTCGGACGGCACTCATTCCCCATAATATTTTCATCGTGGAGATTCATCCTCGACATAAACGACGTATTACCTAGATCAGTGGTGTCAAGGCCTTCTACTGGTGGCAGTGGCTCTGTAGCATGCCACGAGCTTCTCTGCGCAACTAGCGTCGGGAAGGGAAACTATTAGTAACCCCGCCGGTTTACAACTGGGATGGCGTTGTCTCTGGTGGCGAGGTAATGAACTGCGTGGAGGGGCGATTTCGTCGTGGCACTCGTGTCACGGACTCCCGCTCGTGGCATCGACCTTGACAACACTGATCTAGATTGATCTCGTCAGTGTGCTTTGTGACAGACGTATGATGACTCTGCCAAAATGAGAGGAGAATTCGCTCCGTTTGAAGATTGAAGACGTACTTGAGAAACATCAGACAGAAACGATTCAATAATGTTATCCGCCACATACACATGAAGATTTTCTGATTTCCTCAACATGTACGTGTTATCAGACGTATTTATGGCGGTCAGTGAGCAGGCTGGGGCTCTTGGGAGTCTAGTACTGGCTTAGGCTTACATCAGGGGTTGGAGGCTGAGGGGTGTTGCGGGAAAATTCCTTAGGAGTTGTATGTATAGTCGGACCTTCATATATCGAACTTCTAGATATCGAAATTTTCTATAAATCAAATATTTTTCTGCTCGTTAAATATTTCGTATAAAAACGTTTCTGTACATTGGAAGTTACTTCTATACATCGAACTCATTTTCCGATTTGACTATTATTGGGAAATAAAAATGTACAGTACATAGTATTGTTTAAAATGGCAGTTAAAATTTTTAGGAGCCAAATTAAACATACTAAAAATTAGTATTGTTTAATTTGGCAGGAGACTATTACTACTGCGGAAAATTTAACAACTTTCTGCCGTTTGCAGATATGAATAAATGTTTATACACTTTCTACGTCATTTCCAGCTTTCTCATGATGTTCAACTCATTCCTGCTATCCCTCCCCGGGGGAACTTGTCAATCGTCCAAATGCGTTCGCCAAAGCTATCTGAAGGTCAATCGCATGTCTCTTTAATCGCCCTGCCTTATGATAGTGTTGTCAAGGTCGATGCTACGAGCGGGAGTCCGTGGCACGTGTGCCACGACGAAATCGCTTCTCCACGCAGTTCATAATCCCACCGCAAGAGACAACGCCATCACTATTATAAAATTGTGGGGTAACTAATAGTTTTCTCTCCCGACGCTAGTGGCGCAGTGAAGCTTGTGGCATTGCACGGTGTCGCGAGGCGCGCCACTGCCACCAGTAGCAGACCTTCACACCACTGCCCTGATGTTAGTTCGTCAGTTCAACGCAGGGTCAGTTTGCTGTTGAGAGCTTAAGAAGTGTGTTCCAACTGTCGAAACGAAAATTCCTTGATGTTACGAAATAATCAATACTTATTTGATGTTCCCATTCATAAAATATGATGCTAATGATTAAAATATTTAATTATTTAACGGTGGAATTTTTCATTTTACCCAACTTTTTCGAAATTTTGTTGTAAGAGCGTGTGCTAAAATATCATAATTATTTCTGTGTAGTGAAGTTTCTGAGTATCAAATATTATTTCAAATTCAATTTATGGAGGTCTGACTGTATTATGGAGAGTTATTGCAAATAAATAGACACATTCGTGTCAGTGCACTTAATGAATCCTAACGACTTCACAGTACCAAGAATCTCAAGAAAATTGTTGATCCATAACGAAACAGGTGAATGGCAAATATTTAGTAGCGGAGAGGGTCGTCTTTTCCTTGAAGCCTTGCTGTCGAATGACGTGAGCTGTCTCATGAGCAATGGAGATCTGAGAATGAGTATCCAATAAGCTTCCGCAGAGTGATAGAAAGCAGAATGACCCAATCAAATAACTAATCAAATAACGCATTTTCACTCAAAATCGATTCTGTTTCTTTGGTTTTGGATATTTCGGGAGTGGATATCTAATGAAACCACAGACACTTTTCTCATGGCTGGATCCTGCATGGTTTTCTTTCAATTTCTGCTAGCGTTGGAAATTAGTAATATAGATAATCAATATCAGTTGGTGTTAATGTTCGTGAAGGGAGAGCGATAGGGGTTACTTTTGACACCATTTTCTCTGGAAAAAATCCTCTGAATTAGTGTTACAGAAACATTGTTTGGCGCGTTCTGTTAACTTTACAACAAACCTCCCATGGTTTTGTGTGTTGACTACAATAGGCTGTTTGAACAAATTATTAGTGTAACGGTGCACGTGATTTTTAAACCCACGTGCTTCAATAAACGGTAGGACTAATTGCGAGCCACAAGTCCCCTGCCAATTATTTCGAGAAAATATTGCTGCTTCTAGATTTGCGCTCTGATGGGTGATTGTTGCTGTTTCAGAAAGCTGTATGGCGTCAGATCAGGGAATCTACGAGGCGAATTCAATGCCTAGATACAAATCTTGAAGTGTAAGGAAAGAATCTATCTAAATCTGTTTTATTTTCTATCGGTTCACTAAAATTAAGAATCGTTTCAAGCATCATTGTGTGTTGATGAATTTGTGATAATATTGTTGTAACATGTAAACAGAATATGTATTTTGCCTTGACATGCTATATTAATGCCGTGAAAATACACAAGAAAAGTAAATCATGCAAACTGGTAGATCGTATTGGAGGCACCCATAGTCTGGCCACAACATAGCCACATCTTGAAATGCTAATGCCGTAGTAAATGTGGTGATGAGAATGAAGGACATGTTCCACCATTTTGATTTTTTTTAACTTGGTATTATTTACTTCGTATGAATTATGAATACAATGCATGTACTGAATAAGCCATGAAAAATTAATGTAACCAAAAATGCTTTATGTTCTGTCTCAAAACTCCAACTTCAAATATTCAACAGGCCAGAGAATAATAAGCCGTTTGTCTACTCCAAGCTCATTATTCTTTCTGACGAATGAGCCTACCTTGTATACGTTCAAGCTTCTAGAAGAAATGCACATCCCACCTTCGATGCTATAAAACATACTGCCGGAAGGTAAACATTTCACGTGAAGTGAAAAATTGATTACAGGCATATAACACGTTTCTCTGCAACAGACCACGTTCTCAGGATTTGCACTTTTTGTCGCACACATAATACATTGAACTGTGTAGAACTAAAATGGATGACTTTCTCTTTAATAGGTATGTAAATGTTTCGAACATTTATGCATTTGGAAAAGTAGCTGAAAGTAGGCATACATTCCATTCTTTGACAATGAAAGTGTTGGTGGCAATGTGTCTGGTTTTTCTCGCGTCTCCTATGAATAGAATAAACGTTGAGCACGCATGTGTGTGGCTCGAGCGTTGCCATTTCGGGACAAGCCCACAGGTGCGGCTTGGCTTCCGAAGGGAGCGAAGAGGTCGTGCGCCGCGGGGCGCCTCATGCAAATGCCTGTCAGCGGGGGCCGCCAACCCTCCTCTTCCTCCTCCCCCTCCCCCTCATTCCTTGGCAACCCATCCCCTCTCCCGCTTCCTCCTCCCCCTTCCCATCCCGTCCTATTCCCTGCCAACCTTCTCCCTCCCCCGCTACCTCTTTCTCCTTTCCTCCCATTCCCTGCCAACTCTCCCCTCTCCCTCTTCCTCCTCCCCCTCTTCCTCCACCCCCTCTTCCTCTACTCCCTCTTCCTCCTCCCTCTCTTCATCCTCCCCCTCTTCCTCCTCCCTCTCTTCCCCCTCCCCCTCTTCCTCCTCCCTCTCTTCATCCTCCCCCTCTTCCTCCTCCCTCTCTTCCCCCTCCCCCTCTTCCTCCTCCCTCTCTTCCTCCTCCCTCTCTTCATCCTCCCCCTCTTCCTCCTCCCTCTCTTCCCCCTCCCCCTCTTCCTCCTCTCTCTTCCTCCCTCTCTTCATCCTCCCCCTCTTCCTCCTCCCTCTCTTTCCCTCCCACTCTTCCTCCTCCCTCTCTTCCTCCTCCTCCTCTTCCACCTCCCCCTCTTCCACCTCCCCCTCTTCCTCCTCCCTCTCTTCCTCCTTCCTCTCTTCCTCCTCTCTCTCTTCCTCCTCCCTCTCTTCCTCCTCCCCCTCTATCTCCTCCCTCTCTTCCTCCTCCCTCTCTTCCTCCTCCCTCCCTTCCTCCTCCCTCTCTTCCTCCTCCCTCTCTTCCTCCTCCCTCTCTTCCTCCTCCCTCTCTTCCTCCTTCCTCTCTTCCTCCTCCCTCTCTTCCTCCTCCCTCTCTTCCTCCTTCCTCTCTTCCTCCTCTCTCTCTTCCTCCTCCCTCTCTTCCTCCTCCCCCTCTATCTCCTCCCTCTCTTCCTCCTCCCTCTCTTCCTCCTCCCTCTCTTCCTCCTCCCTCTCTTCCCCCTCCCCCTCTTCCTCCTCCCTCTCTTCCTCCTCCCTCTCTTCATCCTCCCCCTCTTCCTCCTCCCTCTCTTCCCCCTCCCCCTCTTCCTCCTCCCTCTCTTCCCCCTCCCCCTCTTCCACTACTCCCTCTTCCTCCTCCCTCTCTTCATCCTCCCCCTCTTCCTCCTCCCTCTCTTCCCCCTCCCCCTCTTCCTCCTCCCTCTCTTCATCCTCCTCCTCTTCCCCCTCCCCCTCTTCCTCCTCCCTCTCTTCCCCCTCCCCCTCTTCCTCCTCTCTCTTCCTCCCTCTCTTCATCCTCCCCCTCTTCCTCCTCCCTCTCTTTCCCCTCCCACTCTTCCTCCTCCCTCTCTTCCTCCTCCTCCTCTTCCACCTCCCCCTCTTCCACCTCCCCCTCTTCCTCCTCCCTCTCTTCCTCCTTCCTCTCTTCCTCCTCTCTCTCTTCCTCCTCCCTCTCTTCCTCCTCCCCCTCTATCTCCTCCCTCTCTTCCTCCTCCCTCTCTTCCTCCTCCCTCTCTTCCTCCTCCCTCTCTTCCTCCTCCCTCTCTTCCTCCTCCCTCTCTTCCTCCTTCCTCTCTTCCTCCTTCCTCTCTTCCTCCTCCCTCTCTTCCTCCTCCCTCTCTTCCTCCTCCCTCTCTTCCTCCTCCCCTCTTCCTCCTCCCCCTCTTCCTCCTCCCCCTCTTCCTCCTCCCCCTCTTCCTCCTCCCTCTCTTCCTCCTCCCTCTCTTCCTCCTCTCTCTCCCTCCTCCCCTCTTCCTCCTCCCCCTCTTCCTCCTCCCCCTCTTCCTCCTCCCCCTCTTCCTCCCCCCCCTCTTCCTCCTCCCCCTCTTCCTCTACTCCCTCTTCCTCCTCCCTCTCTTCATCCTCCCCCTCTTCCTCCTCCCTCTCTTCCCCCTCCCCCTCTTCCTCCTCCCTCTCTTCATCCTCCCCCTCTTCCTCCTCCCTCTCTTCCCCTCCCCCTCTTCCTCCTCCCTCTCTTCATCCTCCCCCTCTTCCTCCTCCCTCTCTTCCCCCTCCCCCTCTTCCTCCTCCCTCTCTTCCTCCTCCCTCTCTTCATCCTCCCCCTCTTCCTCCTCCCTCTCTTCCCCCTCCCCCTCTTCCTCCTCCCTCTCTTCCCCCTCCCCCTCTTCCTCCTCCCTCTCTTCCCCCTCCCCCTCTTCCTCCTCTCTCTTCCTCCTCCCTCTCTTCATCCTCCCCCTCTTCCTCCTCCCTCTCTTTCCCCTCCCCCTCTTCCTCCTCCTCCTCTTCCACCTCCCCCTCTTCCTCCTCCCTCTCTTCCTCCTTCCTCTCTTCCTCCTCTCTCTCTTCCTCCTCCCTCTCTTCCTATTCCCCTCTACCTCCTCCCTCTCTTCCTCCTCCCTCTCTTCCTCCTCCCTCTCTTCCTCCTCCCTCTCTTCCCCCTTCCTCTCTTCCTCCTCCCTCTCTTCCTACTCCCCCTCTTCCTCCTCCCTCTCTTCCTCCTCCCTCTCTTCCTACTCCCCCTCTTCCTCCTCCCTCTCTTCCTCCTCCCTCTCTTCCTCCTCCCTCTCTTCCTCCTCCCCTCTTCCTCCTCCCCCTCTTCCTCCTCCCCCTCTTCCTCCTCCCCCTCTTCCTCCTCCCTCTCTTCCTCCTCTCTCTTCCTCCTCCCCTCTTCCTCCTCCCCCTCTTCCTCCTCCCCCTCTTCCCTCTCCACCTCTTCCTCCTCCCCCTCTTCCTCCTCCCCTCTTCCTCCTCCCCCTCTTCCCTCTCCACCTCTTCCTCCTCCAACTCTTCCTCCTCCCTCTCTTCCTCCTCCCCTCTTCCTCCTCCCCCTCTTCCTCCTCCCCCTCTTCCCTCTCCACCTCTTCCTCCTCCAACTCTTCCTCCTCCCTCTCTTCCTCTTCCCTCTCTTCCTCCTCCCTCTCTTTCTCCTCCCCCTCTTCCTCCTCCCCCTCTTCCTCCTCCCCCTCTTCCTCCTCCCCCTCTTCCCTCTCCACCTCTTCCTCCTCCATCTCTTCCTCCTCCCTCTCTTCCTCCTCCCTCTCTTCCTTCTCCCTCTCTTCCACCTCCCCCTCTTCCTCCTTCCTCTCTTCCTCCTCCCTCTCTTCCTTCTCCCTCTCTTCCTCCTCTCTCTCTTCCTCCTCCCTCTCTTCCTCCTCCCTCTCTTCCTCCTCTCTCTCTTCCTCCTCTCTCTCTTCCTCCTCTCTCTCTTCCTCCTTCCTCTCTTCCTCCTCCCTCTCTTCCTCCTCCCTCTCTTCCTCCTCCCCCTCTTCCTCCTCCTCCTCTTCCTCCTCCCCCTCTTCCTCCTCTCTCTCTTCCTCCTCCCTCTCTTCCTCCTCCTCTCTTCCTCCTCCCCTCTTCCTCCTCCCCTCTTCCTCCTCCCCCTCTTCCTCCTCCCTCTCTTCCCTCTCCACCTCTTCCTCCTCCAACTCTTCCTCCTCCCTCTCTTCCTCCTCCCTCTCTTCCTCCTCTCTCTCTTCCTCCTCTCTCTCTTCCTCCTCCCTCTCTTCCTCCTCCCCCTCTTCCTCCTCCTCCTCTTCCTCCTCCCCCTCTTCCTCCTCCCCCTCTTCCTCCTCCCTCTCTTCCTCCTCTCTCTTCCTCCTCCAACTCTTCCTCCTCCCTCTCCCCTCCCTTCTTTCCCCTTCCCCTCCCCTTCCATTCCCTGCCAACCCTCCCCCTCTTCCTCCTCCACGTGAAAGCAATACTTGTCGAGATGAATTTCACATAATTTTACGAGTTTTCCGGAAGGTTTGCATCGATGAAGGAAAATTTATTGCCTCCATTCTCCAGATTTTCTTAAGGTCCGAATTTGTTGACACTGAAAATTGATAATCTGCGTCTTTGGTGGGCTTTTTAAGAGGTTGTTCTGTTGGATTACTGTCTGCATGGCCTATTTTACAGGTGTTTCCGTTTATGAACACTATTTCTCTTTCGACAGAAGACACGTTTACTGTGCCATTGCATGGAGGTTGGCTACTAACCTGTCGGAGGCCACCTCTTCCCAAGTCACGGTATGAAACATTTGTACCGCCTCTGCTGCCGTCGTGAGACAGCAAATAGAGTTGGCCGTTGTGCTGTTGAAGTTCCATGTTGAGGGTTGGCTTTCAAGCTCATGGGTGAAGTTTACCTCCATGGCGCTCTTTGGGTTCTTGAGGAGCGCCATTGATTGTGCTAGTGCTCGGCCGAGCCCAAGGCCTGCCGAGGCGGCTTCACTCTTTATGTTTTAATTAATTGCACTTGTAGAAAGAAGTATGACTGGATCACTACACACAACACTGCACTAAGTTAAGATGCACTAATCTCTCTCTCTCTCTCTCTCTGTATATATATATATATATATATATATATATATATATATATATATATATATATATATATAAAACAGGATGTTGGTATGTAAATAAGAGAAAAACTCCAACACCGAAAAGATTTATGTGTTGTTAATTCTGTTGTAACTCCACTACATGGCGCTACATATTACATATCCACTACATATTCCTGTCAAATGCAACCTGCATCACACTCGGTAGCATTTTGAATCTGAATCGTTAAATAACTCCTAAACGAGTCGTTAAAGGTCCTTAAAAACTAAAATTTTGAGGCCAAAGGCCTTAAAGAATCGTTTCTCAGATAACCGTAATCTACAGAATGAACTCTTTCTGAACATTCTATTACATTTTTGCTGGTCCGGCGCTTCCCGATATTACCTCACCTACTCAGAGACGTGCAGAACCTGCAAGTAAATGTGAATGCGAGGGACAGAGAGCGGCAGAGACAGACCGGGACAGGGTGAGGGAGGGAGGGAGTGACAATGAGTAAAGGAGATGGGATGGTAAAGAGGGAGATGAAGGGACGAACAACGTCTGCCGTGGTTTCCTAGTAATATATAAACACTGCTTCCGGGTCAATGACCCCCATCTCGATCAGGTTTTTGTCCAGTTTCCCTGATCCATTGAGCAAATGCTGAGATGGCCCCTTGTTTTGCTTCTGGGTAATGGTAGCTTCACTGTTCTGGTAAATGTAGCTTCACTGTGCGCACGTTTTGTTGAGCACTCCTTTTGCTTGTAGTTCATTTACAGTTGAAATTGATTTTCTATAACTCAAGAAAAAACATTTTTCAAATATCTTTATTTTTTTCAAAATAATTATTTTCTAAATTCATTTCTTCGTTTTTTTTCGTTTTTGTTTTTTTTAATAAAATTCTGGCCCTCAAGAAAATGTGCGCAGATAAATTTCTTTCCCCACACGTCATATACAGTTTTTTACTGTTTTTTTGACAAATAAATAAATGTAAATGTAAATGCTAAACTGAGAAGACCGCGAGAATTGAAAGTGAAAACACAGCTTGACACTGTCGATATTTCCGTTAGCTGCGCTGCTCGGAGCTCCACTGGGGGGGGGGCGACTGTTCCCGAACCGAGGCTCGAAGCCATCTCGGTCCCATCTGTATTTGCGTGTGGTTGGTTCTTGATATCGAAAAATTCGTTTTCAACGAATCATCTACCCATCCGCCCGTCTGTTCATCTCTTTGTACAAAGGAAAAACGCTAGCAGTTGTATCGTAAGCAGGATTTTCATCAAAATTGATACTTCTCATCCATCTGGCTGATGTCGAAGCCTCTTGAATTTGAAATGGATATTTTAATTTGGGGGTTCTTTACATTAACTTTAAAGGTTATACTGAATTTTTTATCAAATACTTCGAAATTTTTTGATTAAATTTTTTACCGATTAGTAGAGCAAAGTATGCTTGTGAATGTGTCACAGATTCAATATTTGTTGAATTGAGAATTTGTAAAAAAAATTCTTAAAAGCGGCTCCAAATTTTTTTCCTAAGAGCAATGAACTCTCTAAATTTTCGAAAATTGTAAAAATCACAAATAATGTGAGAATGTTTATGCTGTTTAACGCCATTAGTTTAACATCCTTTTTACATCTTATCGAATGCATCACAATTGGAGGCCTGTTTGTATCTTCTTTCCTCGTTTTGCACGCAAACGAAAGTTACTGGGAGCTCCAACTATGACGTCATTGGAAATCTTGGCAGTATGCGCTGGGAACTCGTGAAATATTAGGACTGAGTGCGCGCTTTTTTAGCGAGATTTCTGCGAGAAACTTTGCCAGAAGCGGAAATGGAGACTGGGTGCGAAACGCAAAAGCTGGGATTGAAGGAAAGTGTGGAGTAACCCGGGGCGGTTAGAGAGAACGGCGATGTCTGGGAGCGTTTTGAAGCGGAAAATGTTGGTAGGATTGCGATGATAGGCCACGTGTGACACGCTATTGCACCGATGGTCAAGAAGAGGCGAATGTGCCGGCGGGGACTCGATGGAAAAGGCAATCCTGAAATGGAAGCAAAGCTCCGGGCAGTAACTACGAGCCTTTGTCGTTTGTATTAGAGGCACTGAGCCAAGGATATTCCGCTATTCCTCGAAAATACCCGCTGGTGCCGTAACGATGATGCAACGCAAACGCCAAGAAATGAGTTATCCCGATCAAAGGCCATTGTCTCTTAGCGAATTCTGGAATGCGATCTTTACACGAAAGGTCAACTTTTAATTAAAATAAACACGATTTTTAGCCCATCAAAATATTTCTTGTCAATCTCTGAACAAAAAATTATGTACTAAGAAACTCAGGATATTTTACTGTCAGACGCGTCTCAGTATCTTATAATTCGTAGCATTAAAAATAAATTAAAATATAGTTTATTAGTTTGTTGTAGATTATACAATTTCATTTAAATTTAGACTTTTAAGTTTAATGTTAGAACGTAATATTACAAAATAAAATATGATCATATCATTTATATAAAAAAATACAAAAATGATTGAAATTTAAAACTAATAAAAGAAGCAAAGAAGATAATATATACCATGACATCAATTATTTTTGGTTTTGGCAGTGAAAAATTAATTTGAGTTGGCTAAAATATATACTAGTATACATCCGTCACCATTACTTGATTCATCGTCACATATCGCTCAAACGCTAGTTGAAATTTTCAGTTCTATTCAAAAGCATAATTATTTTTTAACGGGCGCCGTGTTAAATCAAAGCGTATTATAAAAGCTACGTTGCACTAAGAGCTATACGGGTACGTATAGCTCTTAGTGAAATAATGTTTTGTTCGAAGTATAAATATTAAAAAAAGGAATCACCGGTGGAAAATTATTGCCAGGAAATATTTTATCTACAAAGCTGTATATATGAAATGGATGTACATCTTTCTTACATATAAATTCATTATTGTTTTTCAGAATGCATGTGAAAGATAAACAAAGAGAATTTTTGCAACTGGATAAAATGAAACAATTTACAACAAATAAGTAAATTTAGGTATACATCAATTAGGTAAAATATATGTTCCAATGTTTTTAAATGTAAGGAAAGTGGTGTCTAATGAAAAACTTATCGACAAGAAATATACATTATAGAGGCGAATTTTTCTTGACATTTACATCATAAAACCAGGGAATGAGAGATTTTCTAATGAAAAATCGTCAATTTCCGGTGCACGATTACATTATCCTCTTACGACGTAAAGCGAGAAAGTAAAAAGTCAACACATTGTAATCAATAATTTTGGTTCTTCAAATCTGATTCACAGATACCACAACAACCAATTTCATTCTATGTGTGACGAAGTGACTGCTATACTATTTGTGACCAAGCATGTGGCATAGCTGTTCCGTTATCGATCTTCATTTGTCGCGCCGCGTCCACTCAGATCCCTCGACTAAGCCGCCCCCCCCTCCCTTCCTCACACACACACACACACACACACACACACACACACACTGCGGGTGCGGACGCGCGCACCGCGGGTCTCATTGGAGGGGAGTGCGATAAGGCACGTCCCGCCGGATTAAAGCGCATGCATATTTCATGTTTGAACTGTTGTACCTGCTGGCATCAGTGCACGTGCATCTCGCGCACAACAAGGGCGCCTCTCCTCAATTATGAAAGACGGATGTATAAGTTGTAATCTTCGAGTCAACACGGATTGCGTATCTCGAAGAACATCTCAAAGAACAATACGTTCCTCTTTGGGAAATTGTCCTTTTTTTTGACAATCGGGTTTGATGCTTTTCGGATAGAATGTAGATGTAACTTGCTTCTTACGTAACTCTTTTTTTTGTGATTATTAAAGAAAATATACAAGTTTTAATTTAAAAGTTTTTTAATATTTTGGAACTAGCAAAAATAATAAAAATGATTTTATTTTTGTAGAAATTTAGTTTTTTCAAAAACAGTTCAACTTAAACCACGAAAGTATGAAATTACGATCTTCCTTTTTCTTTTACTTAACCGGTCATTTTTCATTTCGAGTGTTAAGTTCGCTATCTTAATTCACACTCATTCAACAGTTCTCATTCGCCTTCTGTTCACTACTTCATCGTATTACTATTTTCCTACAGCATTACCATGTCAGTAATATTTCTTGCCAATCTCCTTTTTTTATAAAGGTACGTTAATTAACCTCTTAAAAGCGAAAGGTAGTTGTAAACAGTTGGTGAAATATTCACGTAAAATTCTTTTAATTTTTAAACCACACGATTCTGTGCATCTGGCGTACTTTTTCGTTCCCTGCTTGGGTTGTTCTCAGCTCCGCATTTGCTCCGTGTGCTTGTCTGAAGGGCGACGAGACCGAAGGCGCGGATGTCGGACGAGGGCATGAGTGAGGGCGAGGGCGTGGGCGAGAGCGAGGGCGAGGGAGACAGCGAGGGCGAGGGTGTGGGTGAGGGCGAGGGCGAGGGCGTGGGCGAGGGCGTGGGCGTGGGCGAGGGCGTGGGCGAGGGCTTGGGCGAGGGCGTGGGCGAGGGCGAGGGCGAGGGCGAGGGCGTGGGCGTGGGCGAGTGCGTGGTTGAGGGCTTGGGCGAGGTCGTGGGCGAGGGCGAGGGCGTGGGCGAGGGCGTGGGCGAGGGCATGGGCGAGTGCGTGGTTGAGGGCTTGGGCGAGGTCGTGGGCGAGGGCGAGGGCGAGGGCGAGGTCGTGGGCGAGGGCATGGGCGAGGGCGTGGGCGAGGGCGTGGGCGAGGGCGTGGGCGAGGGCGTGTGCGAGGGCGTGTGCGAGGGCGTGTGCGAGGGCGCGGGCGAGGGCATGGGCGAGTGCGTGGTTGAGGGCTTGGGCGAGGTCGTGGGCGAGGGCGAGGGCGTGGGCGAGGGCGTGGGCGAGGGCGTGGGCGAGGGCATGGGCGAGTGCGTGGTTGAGGGCTTGGGCGAGTTCGTGGGCGAGGTCGTGGGCGAGGGCGTGTGTGAGGGCGTGGGCGATGTCGTGGGCGAGGGCGATGTCGTGGGCAAGGGAGACGGCGAGGGTGAGGGAGTAGGCGAGGGCGTGAGCGAGTGAGCGGGCGCTGGCGTGGAGGAGGGCGCGCGCGCCTCGTTTGATGGGTGCCGGCGCTGCGCTTTTCGTGCTGTCCGCGTGGGCGGGTGCGCGGGCGCGGGCGTGTGCGCGGGCGTGTGCGTGGGCGTGGGCGCGCGCGCACCTTTGACGCGCGCGTGCCGCCGGCGAGGCGCAGCGCTCGTGAGCGCCGCCTCTGCCTCTGCACCAATCGCGCCGGCGCATCTTAATGGAAGCCCCCTCCCCCTCCCTCCCCCGCACACGGGCCAGCGGCAAGAAAGATGTTTTGTACTCGGAAGAAACGAAAGAAATAAGGACAAAAGGAGACCAGCTACACAATTGACATGTGCCATGTCCACTGTCATTTTAGTAATGTTTTCTTTATGAAGGGAACTCTTGCCTTCTACCTTCATCATGTAAATTATTGAGTATGTATTTCGCAGCATCCTTTCTTGCCTTAAGTTTCTCAGATCTCTAGCGTCTATTTCGTAACATCCTTCCTCGCACTGTCAATAGTGTGATGTAGGAAAATATTTTTGTAAATAAACAGAAAAAACACACCTCCCTGAACTTTTTGTTGGTTGAAATACTTTTTTCATTTAACCCTTGAAAGTCTGATGTTCATTATCACAAACCAAATGTTTAACTAAAGAACTTCAATACGACATTTCACTATTTCCTGACAAAACATCACGCAAAATGATGGGTCAACTTTGATGTACTTAGGCCTATTTTCTTGTAATGATACTAGCAGAGTACTCGGCGATTCCCGCTTTTTTTAACATTCAATCCTTGTGAAAAAGGAAACGTCTCCGTGTCTCCCTCTGTCTCTTTGTCTCTGTCTCTCTCTATCTTTGTCTCTTTATGTCTTTGTCTCTCTGTCCCTCTCTGTCTATCCCTGTGTCTTTCTGTTTCTCTCTCTGCGTTTCTGCCGATGTCTGACTCTGTCTCCCTGTCTCTACCTCTGTCTCTCTGTCTGTATCTGCCCGTTTCTGTCTCTATCTCTATCTCTTTCTGTCTCTCTTTCTCCCTCTCTTTTTGTCTCTTTTTCTGTATCTAGTCTCTCTCTCTCTTTCTGTCTCTCTGTGTCGCTCTCGGTCTCTGCCTGTTTGTCTCTCTCGTTCTCTCTTTGTGTTTGACTCTCTGTCTATTTCTTCTCTCTTGGTCCCTATTTTTTCTCTCTCTCAGGCTGCCCCTGTGTCTCTGTCTCTCTATGTCTCTGTCACTCTTTCTCTGTCTTTCTCATACGCGCACCGCTGTCCTGACCTCGGCTTCGCCCTGAGTCACTCAGCAACAATTTACTTACGAATTGTTTTACATCAAAGCAACAAAGGTATGTGATGAAATATTCGAACAATCAAATATAATTGAAACGTTAATTATGGTAAATATTTGACCTCATTCATGAGGACGAAGTTATTTCCGCACCTTGACGCATTTGTGCGATGCTGATTGTTAAATATCCATCATATTCTTATTTTAAAATGATCTTCATTTACTCTCTAATGCGAACAAGGCGAACGCGGCTTGTCAACCACATGTGATGCAAATCTCTTAGCAGAGCAGTCTCCAAGCCACATCTCCAAGCAAGACCGCGTGTTAGTTTCATGGCAAACATCAGTGGTTAGTTCATTGGGTTAGTTCAAAACTACTCGAACAATTCCCTTTTCCTGCTCTTTTACTCTCTCGTCTCACTTCCTAAGAAGGGAAAGTATTGGAATCATGCGAGGTTTTGACAGTAAAACTCTTCATTGCTGTGCTCCGATAACGAAAAAGTATGTAAATCTTGTTCCTGTAATATACAGTAAATGATTTCTTTCAACACACTTTAGTTCTGTAGTCAAAATTCGTGTTTTGTGGGTCTTTCATACCGAAAAATCGATTGATGGCAAAATGTTTCAATCTGACCATTGTCAAAGCTAGCACCTAAATCGTTCACATACTTTTATGATTGATTGATTGTTAGTGATAGCAGGCGCATCAACGGTCATTAGTCTCGTAAAATTAGTGTTTGTTTTACCCTCGGGAGGTGGCGGTGATCTTCCCCCGCCTCGATGGCGAGATCCGACGCCGACCTACAGTCGGCTATCGGGATTTTCCCCAACCAGGTGTCTCCCACCAGCGGGGTGCCGCCGTAACCTCCTGACCGGTCTCACGGCACGTGTAGTAGTGTAGTGAATAGTACAGTAAGCATGTGTAATGAAGAGTTGAGAGTAAGGACAGGGAAAAGGAAGGAAAGACTGCGTGCGATCCGTGACCCCTTTTGTTAGGACACTGCTCCGGCATTCGCCTGGAGAAACCACGGAAAACTACCGATCAGAGCAATCGTGCTAGAATTGTCCTCCAGACAGTCTGAACTCCACCTAGCTACCTAGTGCCAAGAATCCTGCCACCGTCGAGAGTGGGACCGGGAGAGATTGCTCAGTGCATCAACGATGTCACTGCAGTCCCTCTGACCGGCAGGTCCTAGGTTCGAGTCCCGACCGCGGCAGGATTTTCGACACTAGCTTGTCAGCTAGGTCGAATTCAGTCGCTGTCTGAGGAGAATTCTAGCGGCCGGCTGCTCTGATCGGTAGTTTTCCGTGGTTTCTCCGATCAACACCAGGCGAATGCCGGAGCAGTGCCCTAACAAACGGGCGACGGACCGCGCGCGATCTTTCCTTCCTCTTCCGTGTCCTATCCTCACCCATTACAAAACGTTTACACTAACATGCACTAGATTACCTCAGATGCCGGGAGACCGGTCGGGAGCTTACAGCTTGTCCCGGCTGGGGCGGTGCCCCGCTGGTGGGAGATACCTAGTCGAGGGGAAAACCCCGCTAGTCGACGGTAGGTCGGCGTCAGATCTCGCCATCCAGCGGGCAAAAGATCACCGCCACTTCCGGAGGAAAAACCACGCCCTACTCTTACGGGACTAATGACCTGTGTAGTTGACGCGCCCGGAATCACGAACAATCAATTGATCGAGAGTAGAGCCTTAGGTCCTCCCGGTCAGAGGCACCTCAGTGCCATCAGTTGATGCCCTAAGCCACCTCTCCCTCTGCGCTGCAGGGCCAGTCCTCGTACTCTCTCTCTCTCTTTCTGTCTCTCTCTCTCCCTCCTCTCTCTCCGCGTGCGAATGCGACGTCTGGCACTGAGCTCGCCACCCGCGCCTCGTGATTTCCGGCACTGGCCGAGCACGCCACGCCACGCCACGACGCGCACGCGCTCTGCCGGGGGCGCTACGAAACTCACTCAGGAGATCGGGAATGAAAGCAATAAAAGGGTTCTTGTCCCGCATTCCACTCACGCGCGAGTCAGTTTTCGCTAACATGCAGTTATACTTCGGTTTTTCTTCCTCGGCGCGCGGGGATGTGTCATCAAAATGGAATATCTCGCGGTATTTCGCATCGTTCTCCGCTGTGCCGCCAGGAGTCGCATAATCGCCAGCACTGCTCGATACAGTCGCGATCATGCGACTCCTAGCGGTACATCCGAGAACGACGCGAAATACCGTGAGATATTCCATTTTATTGACACACCCCCGTGCGCCAAGAAAGAAAAACCGAAGTGTAGTGAGCCGTTCATGCGTGCGGACGCGTACGATTCGTTCATCGCGCGAGTGTACACGGATGAATAAACTTGTGGGACAAACAGAAGGAAAGAAAATGGTGGCTTTCCTGGAAATCATTCAGAAAATATACACGGCAAAATTATTTTTAAGTGTATTCGCATAAAATGCGTTGGAAATCATGCGTTGGTCAGACTAAAGGATGTTTTTATGTTAACGCGAGGGCCGACGGCCTGAGACTCGTTCTTAACTTGGAATTGTATAGCGAAGGCATTACTTACCGTGGGAATGTGCATCGATCGCGCCGCGAGTGATTCGTTCTTGGAATCGACATTTCGCATGAACGAATCGCAACACAAACTGCATTTCTACCTCATTTTTTAATAACCGGGCTCCAAACAGGTGACATAGTGTTACTTCATTAAACTTTAATAATCTATAATAACTGTCAATATACTTTAAATATCTTTCGTTCGATTGAGGAAAGCGCGTACAATACGTTTCTCATGGCTTCCATATTTCATGAGACGTACATTGCGATTTAAAACTAGAGGCATGTAGCGACCAAAACTCTGCTGAAGAAAACCACACAAAATTATTTTCCAAAAAATAGCACGCACAAAAACAACAAACCAATTACCATCATATAACACAGCAATAAATTAAATATTTTAACAAAAAGAATCTTCACGAACACTGCAAAAAAATACAGAACAAAAGTTCTTTACATACCAAGAATATTAAAGAAGTCAAAAGACGCAACGCATGAATAGAAAATATTTAATAGCGGATTGCCTCTTCCTGAAAGCCTTGCGTGCACATGCTATTCTGAAGATTGCGCGCATTTTCACAAAAATTGAAACATCAGTTTTTCAAAAGATGCTCTAAATTTTTCAATGAAAATTTGCATAATAAACAGGTTTCACTCTTGTATGATATTTTTAGAGTTGAATATCAATTCAACAAATAGGCAAGTGAAAAATTCGGACTAGGTAAAAGAAGTATTTTAGATAGGTTTCAGCTGGGAAGAGAGTGCGGAAAAATCATAGCCCCGACTAAACAGATTAGAAAACTAACTTGTACGAGAAAGTCTGCGCCATTCTGTAGGACTACTAGCTGAAACGTAAATCATCATTTCTATGTTTATAGTGTTAAAAATTCTTAGTTTTTAGGCTATTGTACTTCATTAAGAACCTTGAAAATGTAGTTGCATCTGAATGCATGAACCAGGGTCGATCTCCCTTTATTCAGTTATCCATTGATCTTGGGAAGGAATGCTGAGAAGGTCTTTTGTTTGCTTATGAGGGTAAAATACAGCTTTGCTGCAACAGAACGTCACACATTTTTCTGGTGTCGTTTACATGCAAGTCTCTTAATGTACCGTTGTTGACGCTAGTGACGCAGCATAAACGTCGATCCATTGACTGCGAAAAACAAATTCTCTGGACACCCAGACCTCTGCGTGCTGAGTCAGCGAGCAAGTCGTATGCAGGCAGCACGTTTTTAACATCGTCTTCATTGACATTGATGTCTCCAGAGGGAGTACCCTCGCTCTACTCTTTGCAACTCTTTCTACTACATGTGCTAAGGGTTAGAGGTCGTTAGGTCTAAAGAAATTAGGTCTAATGACAGAAGATATAATTTGTAAAGTCTAATGTCAGAAGGAGTATGAAAACACGCCTAGTGAAAATTTGGTCTAATTTTTAAAAAGGTCTAATAATATATGGTGCAATTTTCAAAAATATCTAATAAACTTCGGTTTGTCGGACACAAATGTCTTGTCTATTATGCTCTAACAGAAATACATAACAAAATGTGGATCACATATTATTACGTCAGTATGTTATTATCTGAAATGAAATCACAATAGGAACTATACACATTAATTCAGGAAGTACGTAATGTACATAAAATGATGCAGGTGTTAAAATATTCAGTCTTTAGCTCAAATACTGGAGGTATAAGTCGATATCCTCACGAACTTTATAATTGTGGTAATTTGCTACCATTTGAAAATTTTGAAAAATTAATTGACATTGCTAAAATACAGAATTTTGGTTTCCAGGCGTTTAAAAATGAAGAAATAGAAACTCTGCTGTTAAACCTTTACATATCTATTAGACCTTCGGTGTTTATGCTGCCTATTAGACCCTAGTGGATTTGGCTTGCGTAGTATCAGTGGTGAGAGTGGAATTGCGGCATGAGGGACCTGTTGTTTTGTTAGTTAGAGCGTCCAGTTTCAGTAGCAATGGCCTAGTGGTCCATGCATCTTCGCATTTTCGCAATAGAACATTTCTTCAAAGGTTATGACTCTGTGATTATAGTTCAGCGGCTTTTTCATACACGCTTCAGTGTTCCGTGAAATGGTTCAGATACTTGATGGCAACACAATACAGTAATCCCTCGACATTCGCGGATTCGCTATTCGCGAGTTCCGAACATTCGCGATTAGAGAAATGCTCCCGTTATCGACATTCGCGAGTGGTTCTTTTGATCGTACATTTTCTTTGAAAGCGAGTACATTTCATTTCCTTTATCATTATCATCTGGGAAACGAACTCGGCAGGCCTCGGAGCTCGCAGTATAACTTTCTTCAAAATTTGCACAGATTCACATTTATAGAATAACACAATTGTAAAATAATTCAATTCAGTTGCGCCAAATTGGAGGTAAAGGTTTTGGCCAAATGAACAGAAAAGCTATTCAGGATCTGTGCAACTCTCATTATAATGAGCTCATTGTAGAGGGGCTTCGGGAAATCATCAGTGAAAAAAACCTCCTCGACGGTAACGATGAAGTAGAAGCGAAACTGCGTCCTGGAGCAAACTTCAATGTCAAAACTGTTGATGACGTTCTAAAAGAAACAAGCTCTGGTGGAACTGGCATTAGAATGTGATCCAAACATGGAATTAACTTCAAAATTTAAGAGAGAGAATAGAAGCAGGAACTCTTTCATGTTTGGATATTAGAACAGCGAGAATGGTGATGAAACAAAAAATTAGCAAATCTTATATCCAATCATTTTCAACTTCGAAATAAGTTTCAAACATTATTTTATTTCTTCATTTTGGAATGTTAATTGTGATTTGTTTGCAGTAGATCTTAATCAGTTGTACTGTAATTGATTGTCAGATTTTTTCTTTCTTTTTTTAACAGTTTTTCGATATCCAAGAAGCTAACCCACCTTTCTTCATTAAAAGATAGACTTAACATTCGCGGATTTAACATTCGCGAGGTTTTTTGGGAACCTAATTCTCGCGAATGTTGAGGGATTACTGTATTGCGTTAAGTTGCCTCTTTTCGTACAACTGGATCAGTCATGAAGCAGAAGTCGCTTGGTCGTCCTTGCACGGTGTGAACGCAGGACAATGTCAACAGACTAAGAGCGTCTGCTCTTCAAAGTCCTCAACAATTTCATCTTGACGAAATTACGAAGCTGCTGAAGATTAACGAACGTGATTATGATGAACGGAGACTGTTTTGTGAGAGAAAACTTCAATGCGTGACTATTCATAAATTGGATGTATTACCAATTGTAGCGATGTGAAATTTTATCGTGATGTGATGTAGTACGATTTTTATGTGGTCAAAATAAATTCAATTATATTAGTTTGAAATCCATGCGTTCTTTTTGAGCTATCCTGTATGATGATATCCATTCATGATAAGAAATATTTTGGTCAAGTCTATAAAAAACAGCGGAAGTTGCAAACCCTACACAGGTAGGTGAAGTAATTGTGAGCTAGTTTGTCGAAGAGATATTTTAAGAATCAAATATAGTTCTGCAAGTAATTATTTGTTGGTTACAAACCATGTCGCGTGTGTTAATGTACTTTTAAATTTTTTATGTACAATTTGAATCTTAGGTGAAAGAGGTATTGGGGGGGGGTATCAAAGCATACGGCGGTGATGATCTAATTATTGATAGTGGTGGGGTGTATTCCAACAATGCAATGATATTTATATTTAATAATGACTTTAATATGTTTGAAATTGTTACAAAATGATGGAACGTGATAGTTGAGCGAAAAAATGTAAGAATATTTTTAATTCACGAGGTGAATTTTATTTTCTTAATGTTTTCCAGTTAAGTCTAATTTCCAGGTTAAGTTTAATTAAGTTTTGTTTGTTGGCTACCATGAAATAGAATTATTGTTGATTGATAGGCAGACGGTACATGTTGGGTTTCTAGAGGCAGAGTTGACGCGAGGCATTGAAATTCGAAGAAACAATATTCTCACTCCAAGTCACATATCTCTGAGATCCGTTTTCTAGAGTTAGAGTTCTATTTGTGACACTAGACATTTTGGAAAAACAAAAATACCAAAAAATGGTAAGGATCTTTTGTTTATATGCCGATAGTAAACGGATACTCACCGTCGCGTGTAAACACCATCATATTCCCCAGGAATGACTCAGTGTTGCGAGTTAACCAGTCACTAGTGTCTACGGATTAATGCATTCCATATAACCCCATAAATCATTTTATATGATCCAATCTCCTGTATACGTGCACACAGTTTACAAACATGTTCTGGGAATATGAAGTGATTCATTAATTCATCCACTGAAATAAAATGTACTGATGATGTCGACAATACACGATTAATCATTAGAGTGTGCAATACAAAAATGTCAAAATGTTTAAACTAGTGATGCTACAGAATGACAGACTTTTTCGTACGGGTTAGTTTCCTTATCTCTTTAGTCCCGTGCTATCTTTTCGGTCTTATCCGAACTCTTCTTAGCTGCCATCTATGGGCCCCTAAAGGACATTTGTTCACAATTTTTTACTGTTTCTGTCTCCTAATTGTAAAATAGAAATATGACAAATAATGAAAGTTAAAGAAGAATAAAACCCGGTCATATGTGCAAATTCTGAATTTCACCACAAATTTTGGATTCAGACTACACTATGGGTTAGAGGAATTAGCTGCATTTTGGAACAAGATTTACTATCTATGTTTTCTCTCCTTTAAGCGTATCACAATACGGGTTTTTCTGTCTAAAAATCTACGTTTTTTGCCGCAGAATTTTATAACTTCTTTTACGCTTCGTAAATACGTACGTTAACCAGAAAAAGTAAAAAGTGTTGTGATGAGATGAAACGTACAGTGTAATCTCGATTAACTGTGTCTTGATTATTTGTGTTCGCGATTATTTGTGCCCACTATCCCCCCCCAAATGCGAAAGAGGGATTAAATACTTTAATTTTAAAGTATCTTTTAAAGCAGTGGTCTCCAAACTTTCTTCTACAGAGGGCCGGATTGCGAGTTTTTAAGAGCCTCGAAGGCCAAAATTTATCGCCTATTTGTTAAATTAAATTTTAATTAAAGAACGACAACTCAATAATCAATTCACTAATTAATTCTTAAAAAATATGGGCATATGAGTACACTATTCTGGACATAATGTTTGTAATGACTGCCCAGACACACATTACAAACATTAATGCTTTGCTTTTGTTTTGAAGGTCACGTGCAGAAAATTTCATTAATATCAGAATAAAACAGTAGATGTGTGTGAAAGCAAGGAAAATATCGTCTTAATATAAGGGGAACAGTGAAAGAAAAAGCAGCCTAACTTACACATTAAATCACAAAACACGTTATCTTTCAGTGAATTCCGCTATCGAAATCGGTTCCGCCGTTCCAGAGATGGCCACAGCCAGCCAGCTAGCCAGGCAGCCAACAATAGTGAACCCTCGCTTTCATACTTGTATACACGTATGCAAGTATTAAGAGGTGGTTATTTAGAATTGAGAATTATATTATTTTCTGTTTATTTTAATAAAATACAAACTGTATGATTTTTCTCTTTATTACGCCTCTGTTAACGTGAAAAAAAAATTGTGAATTCGATTTGAAATGAAATAACGAATATAATCAGTCTACAACTTTCCTGGTAACAGTGACCGCATGTCACCGGTAACAGAAGTTGGGAAGGCACGTCACCAGTTGACGGTTAAACCTCAAAGCACGTTACCTTTGAGTGAATCGGTTCCACCGTTCCAGAGATGACCACGGACAGCCAGTCAGCCAGACAACAATAGTGAACCGTCGCTTTCATACTTGTATAAACGTATGCAAGTATTAAGAGGTTGTTTATTTAGAACTGAGCGCCGCTCCGCGCCTGTTGGCTGCACTGCGGGGCGGGGCGCGCGGCCTCGCCCTTCGGCGGTCCACAAAGCGCTCCTTCTGCCGCGAGCGCCCGTCTGGCGGCGTCTCGGGGCGCAGACCGCCCCGCGCACTCCACGGGTCAGCCCACCGCCCGCAACTCACCTCATGCAGACGGCCCCCAGGCTCATTCACGAACAGCCCACGCACGCATGAATGATCTTGGCTGTCTGGGTGACGCCGCGTCCAAGGCTGTGTGGCCGACGTTTAGACCATTTTATCTCGTGGTCTACCTCAACTTGTCGAAGTTCTTGGTGGATTGATAAATTCCCTCCCCGTAGAGGCGAGTTAAATGAAGTCGTAGGCTTCCGCGGCCGGAGTCATGTGGATGATCTTGGCTGTCCGGGTGACGCCGCGTCCAAGGCTGTGTGGCCCACGTTTAGACCATTTTATCTCGTGGTCTACCTCAACTTGTCGATGTTCTTGGTGGATTGATAAATTCCCTCCCCGTAGAGGCGAGTGAAATGAAGTCGTAGGCTTCCGCGGCCGGAGTCATGTGGATGATCTTGGCTGTCCGGGTGACGCCGCGTCCAAGGCTGTGTGGCCGACGTTTAGACCATTTTATCTCGTGGTCTACCTCAACTTGTCGAAGTTCTTGGTGAATTGATAAGTTCCCTCCCCGTAGAGGCGAGTTAAATGAAGTCGTAGGCTTCCTCGGCCGGAGTCATGTGGATGATCTTGGCTGTCCGGGTGACGCCGCGTCCAAGACTGTGTGGCCGACGTTTAGACCATCTTATCTCGTGGTCTACCTCAACTTGTCCGAATGTTCTTGGTGGATTGATAAATTCCCTCCCCGTAGAGGCGAGTGAAATGAAGTCGTAGGCTTCCGCGGCCGGAGTCATGTGGATGATCTTGGCTGTCCGGGTGACGCCGCGCAAGGCTGTGTGGCCGACGTTTTGACCATCTTATCTCCTGGTCTTCGTCAGGGTCTTGTCGGTAGACCAGCTCTGAGGAAGACCTGGCTGATTGGTTGGCAGACCTGCCCTGAGCAGTGGCGTATTTCAGTTGGTGTCACCTGGGGCGAAGCTAATGGTGTCACTCCCCCTTTAAATTAAGTATAAAAATATGTATTGCTGCATTGATTGTACATTATTTTATTAAAAAATACAAACATATTTGCACATGATAGTTATTTATACTATATTTAAAAATTCTATGTAATTAAAAATAATTGCAATTAAATCATAATCTATGCTGATGATTCAAATGTATACTTTGTAAATTAACATAAATAATTTTTAACTAAACCATAAAAATTATGTAATTCCAACAAACTTTTTGAACTACTAAAACTAAGAAAACTATTAATATATAAAAGTTTTAAGTAAATGATTTGAATTGTATAATTCCAATTATAAAATAATGTAATTGGTGTCCCCCCTAGAATGGTGTCACTCGGGCCGCGCCGCCCCCCTCCTGCACCCCCCCCTAGCTACGCCACTGGCCCTGAGGAAGACCGGATAAGATGGTCGAAATGTCGGCAACACAGCCTTCGACGCGGCGTCACCCGGACAGCCAAGATCATCCACATGACTCCGGCGGCGTAAGCCTACGACTTCATTCCACACACACGGCGCAAGCTAAAGCGTTGAAGCTCATGGGTCAGTCTGATTCAAAGAACGTGCAGTTTCTTCTTTCCCGCCTTAATACGTAGGCCTACGTATGCAATAAAAAGAAAGGAAATCTGCGATTTTTTCGACAGAAAAATTCTTATTGCCGGGCCCTGGTAGCGAAAAAAGGAATAAATCTTGTTCCTATATTACGTATAACTAGCACGTGTAGCATATTATTCTACTTCCTCCAGCACGTCATACAGAAATAATGCATATTTTTTAGGTTCTTGATGCGGATTTTTAGTTGATGGTCAAACACCTGTCTCTCTGGGATCAAAGCTAGCTCCAAAACTGATATCTCCCGATCAATCTTGAATATCTCAATACCTTGCGAGTTTGAAGCAAGTCCTTTGATTTTTGGCGGTAGTTTACATGAAACCTGAACTTTCTCAAAATTCTCTCAAAAATGTCTTAACGTTTTAATAAACTTTGCCTTCCGATGGTATAAAGAATGTTTAAAAATGGCATAGGGCACTTTTCGTTGAAACCTCAATATTTTCGACAATTGCAAATGTTAAATTCATTTCGATGTCATCTTACAACTACAGTATTAAAAATAAGAGATTTTTCCTTGATGAAATCTGTTATTCACAGGTAGAACTTGAAATAACATGTAATGTTTTCCAAAAATATGAGTAGTTTTGTGCAATTTTGCGTAAAATGACATTTTTAAACATTATTATTTTCTCCAAAACGGCTCCAAATTTTTTCTCTTTAATTTGTTTCACTTTGTAATGAAGCGACGTTAAAAATGGTGCTGGTCCCATTTTGGGGCGAGCACAATGGTTTTAAAATGTAATAAAATGAACATTTTAAAACAATTGATTGATGATAGAGATTTTTCTTAAATAAAACCTGTTTTAAAAATATACATTTAAATAGGTCATGTACAATTTTTCGAAAAACCGAGTAGTATTTGTAATTTGTATTGGAAGTTATTACAAAGTTTTTTTTTCAGAAAAACGTCTCGAAATTTTTCTTTAATTTTTTGAACGGATAGAGAAAAGGTCAGTTAATGAAGGGTCGGATGCCTCATTTTCATTGAACGCTCTGTATTCTTGATAATTGCAAAAGTTTGTAAATAATAAGAAAAATAATGTGCTTTTGACCTTCACTGATTTAATTGTTATTTTTTAGTTGTGGTTTATTAGATATAACGGATTTTCGGATTCCGCATCGTCTAAGTTTCTTTTATCCTTCTAGCGGGCGCGCTATCGTAAATTTTACAACAATAGCAGATTTTTTTGTTTTGCTGTCAACTCATTGTTGTCAAAGACTTCTACGTTCTTGGTATTCCTTGCAGGTATCTTTAGTGACGCATTCCTGTAGCCACTGTTTAGTTTGCACGCTATATTCAGTTTTTGTAACGCTCTATTCGGGATAAGTGCATAGTGACGTAAACTTTACGCTGCGCGCCGGCTGTTGTGCTAAAATAATTGTGTAATAATTTGGCTTAATCGAAATTTTCTGTAAAATGTCCAGATAAAGAATTCATGTGAACGAATATATGAATATTCTTCAAGAGCTGTGTGATCGGAGGAAGATCATGAATTGGATTGTGACAGTGACAGTAAACGAATGTTGAAAATATAGAGAGCATCAAAACATTACTGATGTCAAATTAAAGTATTTATATCTAAATTTTATTGGCTGGAGTTACCAATCCGCAAGCCAGTCTTACTGGACTGGAAGACAATCGATTTGTGTCCTGATGCAGGACGAGTAATCCGGTTAAAAATTCAGCACTGCAAGAATTCCACCAAACTCCATCATTCCTCCTAATCATTCCATTTTGAATCTCCAATTCATTCCATCTAACCTCCTTCTCCTCGCTAAAGCCAGAGGTATTAAAATCCTTCTTTCCTCTTACTTTGGTGTTTCCAAAAGGATAACGTAAGACCCCCGAATTAAAGGACTTTCTGATCAAGTTTGTTTTTCGTTGAACATTATTTTCTTTCGTATACATTGAATTTCAGAGGATCAGTCAGCTCCGAAATAAAATTTAGATTTCGTTAAAGACGGCTGTGTAAAATTGGAAAATGAATTTTGGACAAAGTAAAGATGTTAAAATCCGTTGGAAGGAAACAAGCAAATTTCTTAGCACAAACTTTTCGAACGCAACCCGCAGAACATTGTCCTCGGACGCAATCCCCGCGACACGATAGCACTGGGTCGGGACGGGCGGGATGAACTTTTTATTTTTATTTTTATTTTTATTTTTATTTAAATTTTTATATTTATTTTCAAAAATTGATTGGTATATTGTATCTCGAAAGGTTGCGCGCACTATGCTGCCATGGACGGGACGAGACGATCCTCACCTTCTGCCGTTTGCAAAAAGGCCGAAAGAAAGAATTGAATTGAATTGAATTGAATTGCCTTATTTTACGTGGCGAGTCTGAGGCCATGAGGCCTGCTCTTCCGTCCGACCACGCAAATTTCTCTACGCTCCTTTCACCAACTAGCGGAGAAAGAAGGTATTATCTCGGGCGACGAAAACAGTCGATTTGAATTTAGCTCAGAGGCTTCATTTAGGCTTGAGGATCTTTTACACGCAAGTAAATCTACTAACTTGGGGCAGCCGGCTTTACTTCCCCTCCGAAGAAAGGCGTACGAAGGATTTTTTCACCCCTAAAAATCCACGGCTTCGATCGGGTTTACTTCCTCTCCGAAGGAAGGCGTACGAAGGATTTTTTCACCCCTAAAAATCCACGGCTTCCATCGGGTTTACTTCCTCTCCGAAGGAAGGCGTACGAAGGTTTTTTCACCCCTAAAAATCCACGGCTTCGATCGGGTTTACTTCCTCTCCGAAGGAAGGCGTACGAAGGATTTTTTCGTCCCTAAAATCCACGGCTTCGTTCGGGTTTGAACCCGCGAACTTGGGTACAGCAGTCCTTTCCGCTAACCGCGATGGTGTAAATCTGTTTGTTCCGACGTGCTGTATTGTTAATCCAGAATTATCTCGAGCTGCACAATATGACAGTAAATATTATTTAGCGTATTACCCAACACTCAGAAGTGGAATTCAATTACTTATGTAACATTCAAATGTAATATTTAACAAAGTTAACGTATTAGATACTTATACAAATCTTTACAATATTAGTGAAGTGAAACTGCACAGACTTGTGCGTGGTGAATTAATTATACCAAATTTCGAAAAAACAACGTAGTTTATTAATCAATGTGAATTATTTATGTGCGCGCTATTTGCATTAATTATTTTGTCTTGACTTTGCCGATCACTTTCTTACGTTTCCAAATAAGTTGATGCAATTATTAATTACGCCCTGAGGAAGGTCGCAGAATGGCGACCGAAACGTCGGCACCTTTGCCATGGACGCGGCGTCACCCGGACAGCCAACTTAATATTGACTCCCGCCGCGGAAGCCTACGCTCTCACTTGATGCAATTACTATTCTGTCCCCTACTTCAAAATCATTGTAGAGACTTATAATATATACAAAGTAGCACGTATTTTTTCGCCCGTATTGTCATGCAAAATTTCACGAAAAGTTCTCAAATTTTCAAAAATTGTGCATGACCTTATTAAAAATTATATCTTTAAGAAACAAATTTTATCAAGGGGAAAATCTCTATCTTTAATATTTTAGCTGTATGAAGACTCCGAACAAAATTGAACTTTCGCAATTTTTAAGAAAATGGGGTTTTCATCGAACATGGGACCTGCACCATTCTCTTAAAAATCCAACTACTATCCAACTAAAAAATTAATAAAAAACGATGGAGCCATTTTTGGAAAAGTTTTAAAATGTCCCAGGAGCTTCATGTAAAGTATCTCCCTAAATTAAAATATCGTTTTCGAATTCAAGGGGCCATTATATCAGTCAGGACGTTTGGGAAATATCATTTTTGGAGGAAGTTGGCTGAACTGTTTAGCTGATAGCTTTGTTGCCTGATCGACCGACAGACTGACAGATGATATTCCGTTATTAGATGATTTGGTAACTATTACCCACAAAACATGAATTCTGACTTTACCACGTGATAGAGGATTTTTTTCTAGTAAATATCTAATAATAAAATAATTTTAATTTTCCACCAGGTCAGGATATAATTCGTGAAATTCCCCCTGTCATTTTCGTCCTGTTTGGTGTTTGTGATTGGTGTTTGTATAAGTACCAAGATTCTGGGCTTTTTCCGACTCCTTGCATCGTTTTCTTCTTCCGCTATTAAAAATGGTACCGTCGCGCCAATACAGGACACAGAGGAGGGCCATAGAGGCGAGGAGCCAAACTGACTCCGAAACTGACCGGTGTCCCCGTCCCGTTCCGTTACGACTCTACCGTTTTGTCCCGACACGACCCGAACCGTTTTGTCCCGACCCGACAGACCCGTCCCGTCCCTTGTCGCTCCCGTTCGTTTCGTGTAGTTTAGTTTTTGTCTTCAACGTCTCCTACCGACTCTGTGCTTTTACCCCTTAATCTAACTGATTGGTTTTCCCTGGCCAAAAATGTCTATGGTCATCGGTTTCTTAAGTGTAGTGAACTGTTGCTATACCGAGACGATGCGGTGTTACGGGAGTCTTCGTAGCAACCGCCTCGCAAACACAAACACACACACATACACACGCACACACTACACACGCACACAAACACACGCACACAAACACACGCACACAAACACACGCACACAAACACACGCACACAAACACACGCACAGAAACACACGCACACAAACACACGCACACAAACACACGCACACAAACGCACAGCACACAAACGCACGCACACGAACACACGCACAGAAAGACACCCGCACACAACACACGCAAACAAACACACCC
>JAHLJT010004567.1:8962753-8984028 GCA_031308135.1 Acheta domesticus | reverse complement strand
CCTTAATACGTAGGCCTACGTATGCAATAAAAAGAAAGGAAATCTGCGATTTTTCGACAGAAAAATTCTTATTGCCGGGCCCTGGTAGCCCTAGCAAAAAAAGGGAATAAATATTGTTCCTATATTACGTATAACTAGCACGTGTAGCGATATTATTGTACTTCCTCCAGCACGTCACTACAGAAATAATTTATATTTTTAGGTTCTTGATGCGGATTTTTAGTTGACGGTCAAACAAATGTCTCTCTGGGATCAAAGCTAGCTCCCAAAACTGATATCTCCCGATCTATCTTGAATATCTCAATACCTTGCGAGTTTGAAGCAAGCACTTTGATTTTGGGCGGTAGTTTACATGAAACCTGAACTTTCTCAAAATTCTTTCAAAAATGTCTTTACGTTTTAATAAAACTATGGTATAAAGAATGTTTAAAATGGCATAGGGCACTTTTCGTTGAAACCTCAATTATTTTCGAAAATTGCAAATGTTAAATTCATTTCGGCGTCATCTTACAACTACAGTATTAAAAACAATAGATTTTTTTATGAAATCTGTTATTCACAGGTAGAACTTGAAATAACATGTAATGTTTTCCGAAAATATGAGTAGTTTTGTGCAATTTTGCGTAAAATGACATTTTTAAACATTATTTTCTCCAAAACGGCTCCAAATTTTTTCTCTTTAATTTGTTTCACTTTGTAATAAAGCGTCGTTAAAATGGTGCTGGTCCCATTTTGGGC
Source organism: Acheta domesticus (assembly GCA_031308135.1). NCBI lineage: Eukaryota > Metazoa > Arthropoda > Insecta > Orthoptera > Gryllidae > Acheta > Acheta domesticus. The sequence continues at coordinate 8,983,290 of JAHLJT010004567.1, read as the reverse complement.
GAGCACTATGTTTTTAAAATGTAATAAAAAGAACATTTAAAAACAATAGATTGATGATTGAGATTTTCTTAAATAAAATCTGTTTTAAAAATATACATTTAAATAGATCATGTACAATTTTCGAAAAACCGAAAATGTATATTTGTAATTTGTATTGTAAGTTATTACAAAGTTTTTTCAGAAAACGTCTCGAATTTTTTTGAACGGATAGAGAAAGGACATTTAATGAAGGGTCGGAGGCCTCATTTTCATTGAAACGCTCTGTATTCTTGATAATTGCAAGTTTGTAAATAATAAGAAAAATAATGTGCTTTGACTTCACTGATTTAATTGTTATTTTTTAGTAATGGTTTAATAGATATAACGGATTTTCGGATTCGGCACCAAGTTCTTTTAACCTTCCAAGCGGGCGCGCTATCGTAAATTTTACGACAATAGCAGATTTTTTTGTTTGCTGTCAACTCATTGTTGTCAAAGACTTCTACGTTCTTGGTATTCCTTGCAGGTATCTTTAGTGATGCATTCTGCAGCACTGTTTAGTTTGCACGCTATATTCAGTTTTGTAACGCTCTATTCGGGATAAGTGCATAGTGACGTAAACTTTACGCTGCGCGCCGGCTGTTGTGCTAAAATAATTGTGTTATAATTTGGCTTAATCGAAAATTTTCTGTAAAATGTCCAGATAAAGAATTCATGTGAACGAATATATGAATATTCTTCAAGAGCTGTGTGATCGGAGGAAGATCATGAATTGGATTGTGACAGTGACAGTAAACGAATGTTGAAAATATAGACGAGCATCAAACATTACTGGTGTCAAATTAAAATATTTATATATAATTTTATTGGCTGGAGTTACCAATCCGCAAGCGAATCTTACTGGACTGGAAGACAATCGATTTGTGTCCTGGTGCAGGACGAGTAATCCGGTTAAAAATTAAGCACTGCGAGAATTCCACCTAACTCCATCATTCCTCCTAATCATTCCATTTTGAATCTCCAATTCATTCCATCTAACCTCCTTTTCCTCGCTAACGCCAGAGGTATTGAAAATCCTTCTTTCCTCTTACTTTGGTGTTTCCAAAAGAATAACCTAAGACCCCCGAATTAAAGGACTTTCTGATCAGTTTGTTTTTCGTTGAACATTTATTTTCTTTCGTATACATTGAATTTCAGAGGATCAGTCAGCTCTGAAATAAAATTTAGATTTCGTTAAAGACGGCTGTGTAAAATTGGAAAATGAATTTTGGACAAAGTAAAGATGTTAAAATCCGTTGGAAGGAAACAAGCAAATTTCTTAGCACAAACTTTTCGAACGCAACCCGCAGAACATTGCCCTCGGACGCAATCCCCGCGACAGGATAGCACTGGGTCGGGACGGGTGGGATGAATTTTTTATTTTTATTTTTAATTTTTTTTAAAAAATTTATTTATTTTCAAAAATTGATTGGTATATTGTATCTCGAAAGGGTGCGCGCACTATGCTACCATGGTCGGGACGAGACGATCCTCACCTTCTGCCGTTTGCAAACAGGCCGAAAGAAAGAATTGAATTGAATTGCCTTATTTTACGTGGCGAAATTCAGGGCATGAGGCCTGCTCTTCCGTCTGACCACGCAAATTTCGCTACGCTCCTTTCACCAACTAGCGGAGAAAGAAGGTATTATCTCAGGCGACGAAAACAGTCGATTTGAATTTAGCTCAGAGGCTTCTTTTAGGCTTGAGGATCTTTTACATGCAAGTAAATCTACAAACATAGGACAGCCGGCTTTACTTCCCCTCCGAAGAAAGGCGTACGAAGGATTTTTTCACCCCTAAAAATCCACGGCTTCGATCGGGTATACTTCCTCTCCGAAGGAAGGCGTACGAAGGATTTTTTCGCTCCTAAAAATCCACGGCTTCGATCGGGTTTGAACCCGCGAACTTGGGTACAGCAGTCCTTTCCGCTAACCGCGATGGTGTAAATCTGTGCGTTCCGACGTGCTGTATTGTTGATCCAGAATTATCTCGAGCTGCACAACATGACAGTAAATATTTTTTTTATTTTATTTTATTTTATGTCGCATCAACTGCTGAGGTTATTAGCGACAGACATATTAACAACATATACATATACATTTTTATATATACATATACAAATACATTTTACATATAGATATACATTTTTACATAACATATACATATACATTTTTAATAATTTATACATTTTTAAATTTCTTTGTACAAATTAATGGCCTTCAAAAAATTAACAAATCGACTGCATTTTTCTTTGTCATTTAGCACTATTTTCATATCATTATTTACAGCATGTCTCACCCGGTCGTCCTCAAACCTGGGGCACAAAAATAAATGGATGGTTAATACACATTGAAACATTACACACATTACACATGACAGTCAAATTCCCGGTGATCATGTTGGCATGAGTGAGCTTAGTATGACCTATTCTGCATCTAGATAACACAATCTGGTCAGCTCTACAGAAGGATGTGGCCGGATTGTATAAATCATATTCACAGACACTTCTTAGTTTACAGCGAGCATTATTATTCCATTCTTGCCTGTCCAGTTCTTGTAGATTCTCTTTATATGGGCGTGATAGTCTTCTGGTATTACGGGAAGGTTACTTCTTTCATCAAGTTGTGATGCCTCTTTTGCGGATCTGTCTGCCAGCTCATTTTCACTGATACCCACATGAGCCGGAATCCATCCAAAAACTATGTCTTTTCCTTTAATGTGGGAATTTCTTAACATGTTAATGATGTCTAACGCTAGCAGATGTCCTGAATAAAACGCATTTCCAATAGTTGATAGAGCCAATTTGGAGTCTGTTACTATCAGATATTTATGGTCACCGTCTTCAAGAATGTAGTCTAATGCTGTGATGATAGCGTATAACTCGCTGGACAAAACGGAGTACTTGTCGGGCAGTTTGCTTGAAATTACTCTTGTTGGTGTTACAGCGGCACATCCCACCAAGTTGCTGCTCTTCGAGCCATCTGTGTATACTTTGTTGTAGTTCTTATATTTGGCGATTTCTTCTCCTATTCTGGCTCTTATCTCTTTATTGTGAGTGACAGTAAATATTATTTAGCGTATTACCCAACACTCAGAAGTGGAATTCAGTTGCTTATGTAACATACAAAATGTAATATTTAACAAAGTTAACGTATTAGATACTTATACAAATCTTTACAATATTAGTGAAGTGAAACTGCACAGACTTGTATATGGTGAATTAATTATACCAAATTTCGAAAAAACAACATAGTTTATTAATCAATGTGAATTATTTATGTGCGCGCTATTTGCATAAATTATTTTGTCTTGACTTTGCCGATCACTTTCTTACGTTTCCAAATAAGTTGATGCAATTACGATTCTGTCCCCTACTTCAAAATCATTGTAGCACTTATAATATATACAAACTAGCACGTATTTTTTCGCCCGTATTGTCATGCAAAATTTCATGAAAAGTTCTCAAATTTTCAAAAATTGTGCATGACCTTATTAAAAATTATATATTTAAGAAACAGATTTTATCAAGGGGAAAAATCTCTATCTTTAATATTTTAGCTGTACGAAGACTCCGAACAAAATTGAACTTTCGCAATTTTTGAGAAAATGGGGTTTTCATCGAACATGGGACCTGCACCATTCTCTTAAAATCCAACTACTATCCAACTAAAAAATTAATAAAAAAAGATGGAGCCATTTTTGGAAAATGTTTAAAATGTCCCAGGAGCTTCATGTAAAGTATCTCCCTAAATTAAAATATCGTTTTCGAATTCAAGGGGCCATTATATCAGTCAGGACGATTGGGAAACATCATTTTTGGAGAATGTCGGCTGAACTGTTTAGCTGATAGCGTTGTTCACTGATCGACCGACAGACTGACAGATGATTTTCCGTCATTAGATGATTTGGTAACTATTACCCACAAAACATGAATTCTGGCTTTATCACGTGATAGAGTTTTTTTCTAGTAAATATCTAATTTTAATAATTCGTGAAATTCCCCCTCTCATTCTCGTCCTGTTTGGTGCTTCTGATTGGTGTTTGTATAAGTACCAAGATTTTGGGCTTTTCCCGACTCCTTGCATCGATTTCTTCTTCCGTCATTAAAAATTGTACCGTCGCGCCCAATACAGGACACAGAGGAGGGCCATAGAGGCAAGGAGCCAAACTGACTCCGAAACTGACCGGTGTCCCCGTCCCGTTCCGTTACGATTCGACCCGTTTTGTCCCGACCCGACCCGAACCGTTTTGTTCCGACCCGACACACCTGTCCCGTCCCTCACGTCCCGTTCCTCTCGTCCCGTTCCTCTCGTCCCTCCCGTCCCGTTCTTCCCGTTCCTCCCGTCCCTCCCATTCCTCCCGTCCCTCCCGTCCCTCCCGTCCCTCCCGTCCCTCCCGTCCCTCCCGTCCCGTCTCGTCTCGTTTCGGTTCGTCTAGTCTAGTCTAGTTTTGTCTCTTCACGTCTCCTACCAACCCTGTGCGCGCTTAATCTAACTGATAGGTGTTTCCAGGCCAAACATTTCTATGGTCATCGGTTTCTTAAGTGTAGTGAATGTGTTATACCGGGACGAGCGGTGTAACGGGAGTCTTTGTAGCACCGCCTCGCAAACAGAAACATACACAAAACAAACACAAACATACACACGCACACATACACACGCACACATACACACGCACACATACACACGCACACAAACACACGCACACAAACACACGCACACGAACACACGCACACAAACACACGCACACGAACACACGCACACAAACACACGCACACGAACACACGTACACAAACACACACCACAAACGCACACCTCAAACGCACAGAAACACACCACAAACACACACCGCAAGCACACACACAAACGCACAGAAACCACACACCGCAAGCACACACCGCAAGCACACACCACAAGCACACGCACACAAACACACCACAAACACACGCACACGAACACACCCACACAAACACACGCACACACAGGTACACAGGGCAAGAAGAAATGTCAGCGCCGGAGCCGCGCGCTCTCTAGCGACCAGAGCCCTCTCGCCAGCGCCGTTTCCTCAGCCAGCGGCGCACTCGAGCCAGGGGGCGGGCGTCTCCCGTCCCGCGCCACAAACAAACACGCGATGCACAGCCGAAGCGGAGGCTGCACGAGGAGGCCAGGCCACCGGACGCACCGGCCGAGATCGCCAGCCAATATTTGCGCTGGGCGGCGAGGCCCTGAGGCCGGCGCGGCGCCGCCGTCAGTGGCCGGGAAGGCGCTTCTTGGCGGCGCAACGCGCGTTGCCCCTCGCGATAGTCTGTTTTCATTGGAAGGCGCCGGTGACGCGCGCCTATGCTAAGTAGAGCATCGATCTATCACTGCGTTGAGTGCCCTGTCAAGACTGCAAGTCGACGGGACCAACTCTCCCGTGGCTGTGCTCTGCCGTGCGGGCGGGTTCTCGGAACCAGCCTCGTCGAGTTGGATATATCCCCCTTCCAGATACTCTTTCTTCAAAGCTTCTTGCTTTATAAATTGCTGCAGGTGACCTCATCGTATACTCTATGTCATTTATGAAAATATGTTGTTTTTATCATATGTTTTGTTAATTTTTAACTCTTATACCTTATTATTACTTAACGCAGTTGTGAGAACTCAATAACAATAAATAGATTTTTCTAGCATTAGTATTTCGGATTCTTTTCTAGCATTGAGTTCAATTTAAATGATGATGTCTCTACTTACATAAATGAAATTAACATTATGAATCCGTAGAAAGGAGAATAAAAAGTTGGCGCATTGTAAGCATTTGAAAAACACAGTATGATCTGTTTTCATTATAAGAGTTAGTAAATCAATTCTCTGGAAAATAATAGATAAAAGTGTATGCTGATTGTAAAAATAATACTTTTGAAAATGAATAAATGAATGTAATTAATCGTATCCAAAATCATCTTCATTTGTTTACCTCTTTTGGCATTTTATTACAAAAATGATGGTTTTATTACCAATAATATTAGTAATATTAGTTCATTAATAATATTAAGTCCTATTATGAATAAAACAAGAACTTTCATTTATTTAAGAGATACCTAACGTAAAATAATCAAATGTAATACCATAGGTGCTATGGAAAGCGAAACTGAAAGCATGTTAAAATTAAAGAGATTGTTCTATAGTACATACGCGATTTATTGCACGTCAACACAGCGATCGATGCAAACCGCCTCCTAAGATAGATGAGTTGCAGCTTATTAAAGGCCAGTAGGGCGGAGCGGTAAGAAAACGGGATAAAGAAACGATACATTTTTGGAGGAACACAGCCCTGATTGAGGTATTTTATGTAGATAGTTACATACTTCTGGTTTCAATTTCACGAGTGGAATAGCCTTTGTAAGTTTATAGTGGATAGCTCAGACAATTATAGTGTTCAATTAATTATGTGTGAATGAATGTACTTTACGTATTATTAACGCCTTTATTTCGGAGATTTCGCGTGACAGTTGCCGCACCAAACGAAGTCATACTGACATAGAAGCTGTAGGATGCGTGTTGTACACAATCCCTTGAACTTAGAGCGAATAAGTCGCTCGTAATTTACATTCATTTCAACTGCTTTCCACATGTAAGAAAGAAATTATGTAGGGGAGACCGGGGCTAGTTGTGACAGGGGCGAAGGGGCAAGTTGTGACATCGTGTTTCCTGACCGATCCAATAGAGCTCAGCTCGTGATAGTTTACATGCACGTTTCAAACTTTTACCGAAGTCTGCTCTTTGAGTTGCTGTGGAAACCGTTGCTTGATTTGCTTATTTAGATTTAACACTTAGTAAGCACGCTTTTTATGTTTTACACTTGGTGAAGTTAAAATCTTATCTTAGCAACAATAAATCGAAAGTATGTTCAACTAATTAGTATCATCGAAAAACTTACTTATTAAGCCTTTAATGTGATGTGTTTGTGGTTTACATGAATGGCAAAATAACATGAAATAAAAACGGAAATTCATATTAGGAATTTTTCTCGATAATGTAACGTAAACGCCAGTTTAATGCCGGAGCAGTATCTGACAAACCACCCGCTTGCGAATTCTTTCCTCTTCCGTGTCTCCTCTTCTCGCCTTACACACCCACACACGCGCACACAAACACATGCACCTCACTTGGACTTCCATTTATTCGTGGATGCACTACACTACCCCACACATCGGAAGACCAGGCGGGAATTCATAATTGGTCGCGGTTGGGGACGGTGCCCCGTTCGGAGATACCTGGAGAGGAAACTCCCCAATCCGATGTGTAAGTCGTCTCTGTATTACACGTTCCATTTCCCGACTATAACATACTAGTCCCTCACGGGGCTAATGTACAAAATACTTAATGTCTCCGGAAATCCAAAATTCTCACTTCAGAGGAGCTATTAAGGATGCAATTTGGAAACATCTTACATCTATTTGGTTTAACTACAACTTTATTGACTCTGGTTTAATTTACAAATAGTGCCAAGAAACTTTGTAGGTGGAAAAGAAAGTTTTCTGCGTAAGTATGTGTATGGAGCTTTATTCTTTCTGCAGTACTTCATTGCAATTTCATTCATAATTTTCGGCGAATCTTCAACAACTCCTGAATTCTAGATATTCAATTTCTAACATCTATCGGGAAACTCGCCTAATTGAACAGCTGGGCAGCAGTTCTCCTAATGGTTTCTAATCGAATTACATATTATTTATTTTAATCCATTTTCGAAAAAAAAGTATGCAGTTATTAAAAAATGTTTTGATTTTACAGCAGTACGAACATTGTACATAAAATTACATTACATTACATTTATTTGAACTGCAATTGGGTATGACCCGGTGGCAGTTGATTAACAATAATTACAATAATAATATCAAGATAATAAAAGAGTACAAAGAAAACGATGCAATAATCATATTATCTCTAATATTAAGTGTTATAAAAATTATTTCAGCTGTGCTGTAATATACAACAATTATATGTTGGTGATAATAAAAATCATTACGAGCTTCATAGATATTGGCTAAATTAGACTGAAAAAAATCTATTGACGCCATCAATTTTGTATAAGCGGGAGATTTGTTCTGTGAAGACATTTTTTTCTTGGACAAATTAATATTACATGCTGAGTCTATTTTATCGAGGTAAATAATTCATTTCAGATATTTCTTTTTCAACTTCCCTTTTTACGTAACAGAAATGTTCCGATGACACTGTGCAAGATGCGTGGGGAACGTTGCCGGGCAAGCGAACAGGGACGGAGAAGACCCTGATAGCGACTTCCCCAATCCAAACTGAGAACTCGATCGCACAATCTTTCAGAATCCATTCGAGCGTTAAGCTGTTTCGAAGAACCTGGCACTGGGAGAAGAAACCTCTTTTTTTCTCTACAGAATAAATATAAAGCCTCTACAGAATACACGTAGCATCAGAAACAGTTATTTGAATATCGTGAAAAGAAAAATCTTTTGTGAATCATTGAAATTTCTTTGTTATAAATCTCCGTGTTTTGAAGACCGCGGTTCGATTCCGCTCGGGTGCCGAGCAGATGCTTGAAGTAATGAAGATTAATGAGTCATGCCGCATGCTGGAATTTGATTGATTTATTGATTGATTAGTGTTTCCGGGCGCGTCAACTACTTAGGTAATTGGTCCCGTAAGTATAGGTGCGTGCTTTTCTGGGGAGGTGGCGATGATCTTTTTCTTGCTGGATGGCGAGATCTGGCGCCGACTTACCGTCGACTAGCGGGGTTTCCCCTCAACCAGGTGTCTCCCACCAGCGGTGCACAGCCTCAGCCAGGACAAGCTGTAAGCTCCCGACCGGCCTCCCGGCATGTGTGGTAGTGTAGTTCTTGATAGGGTAAATATGTGTAAGAGGAGACGGTAGGAAAAGAAGAGGAAGCAAAGATCGCGCGCGGTCTGTGGCCCGTGCGTTAGGGTACTGCTCCGGCATTGGCCTGGTGTTGATCGGAAAACTACCGATAAGAGCAGCCGGCCGCTAGAACTCTCCTTCAGACAGCGACTGAACTCGACCTAGCTGACAAGACAGTGTCGAAAATCCTGCCGCCGTCGGGACTCGAACCTAGGACCTCCCGGTCAGAGGGACTGCAGTGACATCACGTTGATGCACTGAGCCATCTCTCCCGGTCATGCCGGAATTGAATTCGTGGGTGGTTTTCTGATAGATGGTTTCCATGGTTTTCGCGGTAACCTCAAGGAAAATGCCACCGACTTTGGGGGCTCGGGGCATTAATTGATGTGACTGCATTCCCCTGGCCAGGATTCGAAGCCTAGGTTTCGAGTCCCGATGGTGGTAGGGTTTTCAACACTAATTGCATAGGACCAATTTTTTTACTCCAACCTGAATACAATAAACCAAGAAGTCCACTGAAACTTGGCCTCATTAAATGATCCCCCAACCAGAATTAAAAACAGATTTCCATTCGAAGCCTTCTTGCAAGTTTTCTCCGTAAACTGTTCAAAGTAGGGGCTCTTGTAGTTTCCTACACCAAGAGTAGTGTAGTTGTGTTACGTTTACTTTAAGTTATAATGTAAGCCATCAAAACACATGATGGAGTAATTGATTACTGAACTGTGTACTATCAAACAATAAATAAGTTATTATTTAAAAAACAAAAACAAAAAAAAGCTACTTAGGTAGTTCGAGTTCCGCAGCTGTCTGGAGAATTCCAGCGTGGCCAGCTACTCTGACCTAGTAGTTTTCTATGGTTTCTCCGTCGCTGGTGACCAGTTGGAGCTTAGGGCTTGTCCCGGCTGGTGCGGTGTCTGGCGATGGGGACAAACTTGGCTGGGAAAAGACCCGCACGGGTAGGTCAGGTACCGGACCTCTCTATCCAGCGGGGAAGAACCCCGCCACCAAAGCAGAACATTATTGAACATTTGGTTATTTGCGAACGATACTGAAAATGTATGTCCACCATCAGGGCTTGTAAGCCACCAATAGAGGTCACACAATAACAAATATATACTCGTAGCGGTTTATTGGTTTGTTTGTATTCTGCTGGTGATTGCAAGTCCTGAGGATGCCCTAAAAATCCCTCAATTGTATTGCGGTTTATTATTAGAACTTCCTCATAATCTATTGTATCCAGAAAGTTTTGGAATATTAGTTACTAATCATTTTCTTGGGGCAATTATAATTCGAAAATATATTATATTTATTTAATATCTTATATCTTTATATCTTATTTAATTTTTAAACATATTTAAAATTATCAGTTGACATTTTTAGATTTGTTTAACCTATTTTTAATTTAATATGAACTACAAAGTATTTACTGGCTGAATGTTTTATTGCCACAAAAGTAGCTTAGTTTTACGGTTATGACGAAAGTAGAAGCTTTTCAAGATCATTGTTAGAAGAAATATATCTGCAATTTATTTAAAATTTATTCTTGTACTTTGAGGATTACTTTTTTTGCTTTGTATTGACGTGGTGAAATGAATTCTCAGCATCGTGCCGGCAGACGACCGACATCGCGCACACGTGAAAAGACCGCAAGCCTGCGTGCTTCGAGAAGGTGTAGCCTCGTTATTCCCTCAGCTGCTGCATCTGATTTTGCGCAACCACGAGGTTACCGATGAGAGAGAAAGTATTTTATTGCGGCGAATAGAATACGCTTTGCTTCTCGACATTCCTGCCTTCTCCCGCTGTATACTACAAGGAAGTAGACTTGCGCAGTATCGGAATTGCTGCCGTGGAAGCCAAGATTCTGCCAATGAGAACTACCGTCAATGTTATTTAAAATGTATGGCTTAACGCAAGTACATTACATCTCAATTAATTGTTCGTGTCTCCGGTGATGAAAACAAGGGTGCGTGAAAGACCGAAAGCTAGGTACATTCATAAATTGATATGAAATCCACACGAATTAAATTATAATCTTGAAACAATGAAAGGTATATTTTTTACACCTTGAAAATATCCCCATTTTAATAAATTCTACTTCATGATTTTCAATATTAAGCTTAACAACTTATTTTTATTACTTTTGTTATACTGCCTGGAAGTTTGAAATATTAGGACTTTGTTCAGCAAGAAACTTAAAGCTGTATTAATATCTTAGAATATGGCTGTGGTATACATCTTTACTTCTGTGATCCCAGCGTAATAAAACAAGCATCGGTAGAAATATATGGATGGTAGGTAGTAAAAAAGGCGCATCATAAAGTCATAGAATATCATGTCATAAACGGTGAGTTTGCACTCCCTTAGTACCGAAAAGATTCGCCTTCCTCGTTAAATGGATAAGTATGCAGAAATGTATTTGGAGTTGTTTTATGAGAAAACATTAAAGTGTTACTAGAGAAAAAAGAAATATTTTAAACGGTTCTATGGGAATAATGGAAAAAATAAACGTTTAAATTCAAACGCAAATTTGTTTTATATAAACCTGTTTTACACGATCCGGTTGGCACACTACGTTGTTCTAATGTTGTAGAGAGGCGTAACTTACACAGCGTCTGCATCACATCAATGTGGTTCAGTTGGGTTTCGAATTTTCCTCACATTGCATCAATGGAATGATTTAGTGCATAATTTGATATTTAAGTGATAATTTTTGGAATTTTTCGATTTAGTGATGCAAGTGTTTCGATTTAGTGATGATTATTTTCGATTTACTGAACTAGTTGCAAAATTAATGAATCAAAAGTGCGTACTAATACATTCAATAGTTAGAGGAAACAATTGAAAGGAAGACTTTCCCAGTAATGTGAATGTTTCAGTTATGTTACTTTTCGATATAGTCCAGATTAGAACGTTTTGTGAATGAAATGTGGACCATTTTTACCATTGTCTAGTTCCGCTGAAATTTCGTGTATTCATTCCGCCGGTGTTGAACAATTCATTGAATTGCAAATAAACATGAAATAAATGAGAAAAAACTGAAAGCAGCAAAAAAGGAAAATATTATTTTAATAAAAGTCTTAACTACTTAAATAAACCGAAAGTTAAAATCGTAGAGGAAAGTCGTTGAAGATTGCAAACGAATATAACTGAATATACATGGAGATTATTCTGGGGTAAATGTCTGTAGTACTTTCGGAAGTGCCAATCATCTCCCAGTAAGATACTGCAAGTCAGTTGCGCTCCCTCTCCGTAGCGAACGCGAGAAACAGCGCTGGTCGATTGATTGATTGATTGATTGGCGATTCCAGCCGCGTCAACTGCTTAAGCCATTGGTCCCGTAAGTGTTGTACATATTTTATAGCGGTAGGCAGCGGTAATCTTCAGAGATGCTGCGCCAACCTACACGTCGGGTTGCGGGTTTTCCCTCACCTTGCGGTATCTCGCTACAGCAGGGCACCGCCTCAGTCGGGACAAGCTATATGCTCCCAATTGGTCTCAATAAGTGTAAGGTGATTTAATAATCAATGAAGATAGGACAAGGAAAAGAAAGGAATGATCGCGTGTGATCCTTGGCCTGTTTGTTAGTGTACTGCTTTGGCATTCGCTTGGTGCTGATCGGAGAAACCACGGGAACCTACCGATCAGAGCAGACGACCGCTGGAATTCTCCTCCAAACAGCGGCTGTATTCGACCTATACTGCGAGTTTTCTAACTTTGCCCCTGCAGGCCCGTGTTCACGATGGAATATGTCACGGTATTTTGCGACGTTCTCAGTTGTGCCGCCAGATATCGCATGATCACGAACGTATGAATCAGTGCTTGCGATCATGCGACTTCTTCCGGCACGACGGAGAAAGAAGCAGAATGCCATCCCACCCGCATTTATAGACTCGCTGTGACCGCGTCGCCCCCCCTCCCCCGGGTGCGACTGCCCGGTCTGCGATGCATCTGGCACAAGTCGGACACCATCCCTCCGGACCTGCACCCTGGGGTTTAGCCCCCGCTTCTTCCGGCCCTTTGCGATGCATTCAACACGTGTTCACTGCAAGTGTCCACGATACCCGCTGTGCACCCCGTGTGCCGCTGTGTTTCTGTAGCGGACGCCACACCGAAATGTCTAGTAATGTTGTGCGTGTAAATATGGGTAGGAGGTTTAAATAAATATGGTAAAAGTAGAGGAAAGAACAATAAAAAAAAATAGATAGAGAGAGGTCCTTATTTTTTTAGGTTCTGCTCCGGCATTCGCCTGGTCAGAGATTTCTCGAAAAACTACCGATCACAGCAACCGGCCACTCGAATCTTTTTCACCAAATGGCTGAAATCAACCTACTTGCAAATAGCTAGTGTCTAAAATTCGCCTCCCACCTCCTCGGGCCTCAATACCACCCGGCGAAGGACGCTGCAGGAGCAACGACACTAAGTTATCACTAGGGGGTGGGGGGTGTTTTCTGAAATGTCAATTTTTTCTTTTCACTATAAGATAATGCCGTTTAGTATAGACATTAATTTTATGTTAGGGCAAAAGCAAATGACATTTTATTTGTCTTTTTTTGCATTTTCGTCGATTTCGAATAATAAGTCTTTTTTTTACCTTTTTACATCCTTTTTAATGAATTTTTCTGATTTAATCGATTTTAACATCATTTTAATGGTACTTGCTACAAATAATATTTACGAGACGCAGCAAATATTCTCCACAGAATTAATTAGTAGCCTTTTCGATATCTTCCCTCAGAAACTGTGATGTCAGCCATTGAAAGTATGTAATCTGTCACAAGTTCCTTTGACGTCTATCAGTTTCATTGTCGGATCAGCCGATTTCGGTATAACTAAAGACAGAGATTCCCTGGTAAAGAACAATTCAAACAAAAAGCTGCAGTGCACTTAAACAAATACAAGAAGCCGCGATTTCATCAGTAACGTATCCAGCTTAAGTTGTTCGTCTGAAATGGTTTTGATCACATTTTATGTCATTTTTCCTTGCTTTTAGGGCATTTTAAAAACCCTTAAGAGTATTTAATGGATAATTTTTGGCCATGTTTTAGGTCATCAAAATCCGACCCCCTGTTCTGACAGGTGACAGTGAAGGTCTTCGCCTCACGGGAGACTCGCCCTCCAGCCCCCCTCAAGAGCTTCTCTCTGGAGCCGCTGCCACACACAGCACCCAGACCTACAACTAGAGGTAGGCTTAATAGTATTCATTAAATAACATGGATTGTAATAACTAGGGTGCGGATTTTAATGCAACGTCTTTCTTTTTCTTTTCACTAGAGAACAACGCCGTTTAATATAGAAGTAAATTTTATGTTATATGATAATTTCCTGTCTTGACCCATTCTTATGACCCCGTTCTTATTTATCTTTTTTGCATTTTTGCGTTCGTTTTGGCATTTTTCGACTAACAGGTCATTTTTTACCTTCCCCGGGTCATTTTAATGAATTTGCCTCTGTTTTAATCGATTTTAATATCTTTTTAATGGCACTTGATTCAGATAATATTTACGAGCTGCATCAAGTGCTCACAGGATTCCTGTGTAGCCTACTCGATTTCATAGCTCAAAAATTCTAATGTGAGCCGTTGTGAATATGAGACGTCTATTAGTGCCATTGTCGGTTCAGCCGATCTCAGGATACAGAGATTTCCTGATAAATAATAGTCCAAATAGAACGTTTGAAAGCTGAGCTCCCTTAAAGATGTAGAAGAAGCCTCGATTACATCAGTAACGTAAAAGCAGCTTGAGTTGCTCATTCGATCTGTTTTTGATCACAATTTTTACGTCATTTTTCTTTTCTTTGAAGAGCATTTTATTGATTATTTTTGGTGACTTTTACATTATTAAAATCCGTCCCCTATTAATAACACTTGGGTTCTATTAACAATTAAAAATAACACGTCCACAACCACCAACATAATATGTTCGACTGCTACTTTTACTTACTCCTGTACGTACGTATATACGGAGTAATTTCCTTAGTATCGAGAAAGTTATGTAATGCTGCGGAAAATCGATTTAGAGATCTCAACTGAAATACGCGTTTGGAATTCCGAAAAAGTATTTTTTTTTTTAGTTTTTCCATGAAAATGTGGATATATGATCAGGGTTTACTTTCTATGATATTTTTAAAGTCTAAGTAAATTTATTTATTTCAGTGTTTTTACGGTTAGGTTATTTATAATACTTCGCTATCTTAGGGTGAGACTAACGCAACTACACACAGGAAATATTTGAAATCATACATATAACTCATTTTACATTCCTTTGATTCAAAAAAGGTAAATCATTTTGTAGATACGTCACTTCCTGTTTTCTAAACTAACATATCTAGTAATACGTTTATTTGCTCCTATAATACAGAAATAAGTTCTAATTCTGATAGCGGTTGAAAATAAAAAAAGCAAAAATTGTAGATACTTCAATCTGACCATAAGGTAGCAATGTGATTCTTTACTAAGTCTTCAGTGTGTCCAATTATCTTTAATTTTTGACTATTTACTTAAATAAAAAGTGTCCAATGTTACAAAGTGCGGCGTATTGTCTGAGGCAGCCGTTGCCCAAATCTCCGCCCTTCAGTGCTCGTTGCTGGGAAACAAACGTCTCCTGGTCGGCAGTTCGCCGAGTGGTCGTTGTCTCAATTATCCCCCCTGGCCTTTCCGGCGAAGGCTCCGGGAATTATCGTACGGTCCGTTTTCTAATTGGTCAAAAGCCCTTCCATTGGTTGAACATAAACCGTAATACTTGCGTGATCGTGGACGGAAAATCTCGACCACACACACACACACACACACACATTTTTCCAACAATCTTGGTTGGAGAAATTTACAAATGAATAAAAACTCCATAATCATATAAATTTCAATGATGCTCTAAAGAAACGCTGGAACAGGTTTCATTCATGGATCAAAGAAACAAAATATGTACTATGGAATTTTATTAATTATTTTTTTACTATTAGGTTATTTATAATATTTGATACATAACTAAATCTTCAGTTTCTCCATATTTTATTTAATTTTCCGCTATTTCCTTTCATAAAAAGACCAGTGTTCCTTAATAAACATTACTACGGAAGAGCGGGGCTGATAGCCGGAGTTTCGCCACGTAAAAACAAGGCATTAACTAAGTGCGGCTTAGTGTGAGAGGCAGCCTTTGCCCAAATCTCCGCCCTTCAGTGCTCGTTGCTGGGAAACAAACGTCCCCTGGTCGGCAGTTCGCCGAGCGGTCGTTGCCGCCTTGTCTCAATTACGACCCCGCCCCGCCCCCGCCCCCGCCCCCGTCCCCGGCGTTGGCTCGGGGAATTATCGTAGGGACCCGTCGCGCGCGCGGCGCCGTTTCTGCGAAGCTCTTATCGCTCCGATAGCCGGGAGGCGGTAAATGAGCGTACGTGCTCCGGAGCGTTAACCCCACTTCGCTTTCTTGAATTCGTAAATAATGCATGCGCTTTGTTACATAAAAGCGCCACACGAGCTCCAGATAGACCGCACTAACCCACTTCAGCCCTCAGCGTGCCGGCGATCTCGCGTGCCGGTTGGCCTACTACGTTCTTCCTCCGCCAACGCGACGATTGTCGCTGACCGGGTTAGGTGGCTCAGGGCACCAATTACGTCACTGCTCTACAGTCATCCCTCGACATCCGCGAATTTTTCGCTCTTCGCGACTTCGAACATTCGCGATTAGAGAAATGTTACCGGTTTGAACATTTGCGACTTCAACATTCGCGAGTGCGTCTTTGGTCGTACTTTTTTGAAAGCTAGCATATTTCACTTCCTTCTTCAGCGTCATCTGGGAAACAAACTTGGCGGACACAGAAGTTCAAAGTATCACGTTCTGCAAAAATATCGAAGTTGAAAAATCAATTCACATTAGTAGAATAACTGTAAAATAATTCAATTCAGGATCTTGCCACTCAGCTATTCAAACAGCCGCTCAGGATCTTGCAACTCTCATTATAATGACCTCACTGAAGAGCAACTTCGGGAAATCATCAGCAAAGAAAGTCTCAAACGTAATGATGTAACGGAAGTGAAACTGCGTCTTGGACCAATTTCAATGTCAAAGCGGTTTTTCGCGTTCTAAAACTTCAACAAGCTCTTGTGGAAAGAGCATTCGAATGCGATTCGAAGATGGAAATAACTTAGAGATAAATAGGAGCAGCGACTTAGAATAACGAGGAGGGCGATGAACCAAACAAATAACCAAATCCTATATTCAATCACTCTCAACTTTGAAATTAGTTTTAAGTAGTGTTTTATTTCTTCTCTTTGGGATGTTAATTGTGGACTTTTTTGGTAGCACTTACTCAGTTCTTCTGCAATTGTTTATTATATTTTTTCTTTCTTTTTTAAACAGTTTTGAGATATCCAGGAACCTAATCCAACTTTCTTCATTAAATATAGACCCAACTACTCGCGAATTTGACATTCGCGAGGTTTTTTGGGGGGACCTAACTCTCGCGAATGTTGAGAAATTACTGTACTTTTGTTCGGGTGGTCCTAGGAGTCACGACGGAGGCAGGGTTTTTGAGCCGGGGCAGTACACTACACAGCTCGGTCGAATTCAGCCGCTGACTGGAGAAGAATTCTTGGGGCCGCTGCTGTGATCGGTAGTTTTCCGTGGTGTCTTCGATCAAAGGCGGCGAGCAAAGATCGGCGCGCAAAGATCACTGCCCACGCACAAATATAACAGAATAATTTATTCATTAACGTAAACATATACACCGCACGTGTGTTACTCTTTTATTATCGTGAGAAATCTCACTGCACTTCAGCGCACTCTGCACTTACACTCTTGAAAACCCTCGAACGAGTAACATGGGTGCTCCTGGGAAGTCTTTAGCACCTCTGCAAGAAAATATTGTTCCTCTTTCTACAATGATCCAATTGAATTTTCCTTTATCCGTTTTTTTTTCTCTGCATTTTATTGTGTGTTTGTGTGTGTGTGTGTGTGTGTGTGTGTGTGTGTGTATGTGTGCATGTTTGCCCCTACTCAAATATCACGGCATTTCAAGTCTTTCACTGAGAGCTTGTCCGTTGCTTTATTTACATCTCGAAGAGGCCTACAGTAGTGCTGCGTTTTTCCATATACCTACTTATTTCCAATTCAGAATTGCACCGTTGCTTTTATTCGCGAAATTACCCGCTTTTCTGCACTTGGTTTAACGCTTTAATCTGGCCATCCCTATGCGAATATCAGCACGCTAATCCACATTCCTTTATGGCATGAACCAATCAAGTAAATCGAAAAGCTAGCCCAGACTAAAGAGGTTAGGAAAGTCACTAGTACGAGAAAGTTTGTACCATTCTGCCGCACCACTAGTTACTTTCTCGTATGAGGACTTACATACGGAGAACAATATGTAATGTAGAAAAGGTTATGTAATGCTGCGGAAAATCGATTTTGATATTTTAATGGAAATACACATTTTGATGACCCCTGACCCTATAATACTTCTTCAAACGTCCGTGTCTGTCTGACCGTCCGTCTGTGAACAACACTAGTGCAAGAACTATTCGCAGGATTTTTTTAAAAATGAAAATTGTCTGGTCGATCTATCCCGATCCAAAGTTCTGCGTTTTTGAAAAAAACATTCCTTAAATTTTGAGGATATTTTAATAAAATAAAAGGGATAAAACTCTTGGAACATTTTCAAAGTTCTCTCGAAAATTATTCTAAATTATTTCTTTAATTTTTTGTAAGACTGGAGTGAAATACAATAGGTCCGACTTTGTTACCTCTGCATTTTCAAAAATTTGAAAATATTTCGGCATGTAACTAAAATATTGAATACAGAGATTTTTCTTCAAACACGAAATTAGTTCTTTCTAATTATCATTTACACATTTTAAAATTGTTAGCAGTTTAGCGTAATTTTCGGTTAAATATGGGCAATATTAGAATGTAATAAAAAGAGATTTTCTCAAAAAACGGCTCCGATTTTTTCTTCAAACTCTTGTACGGATAATGCTAAAAACACTGTTTAAGATAAGCGTAACGTCAATTTGCTGCATTCTTTTGTTTTTCAAGTATTACTTAAATGTACTTTTTAGGTGATATTATCTTTACATTACCGGCAATGTGTATACATTATTGCATGTGTGAGAACATGAGTTTATGTGCAATGATATAAAATTTCTCAAATTCTCAAATCTTTTCTATAAAGAGCTCAAAGTTCCGCATTTTCCGAAACATTCGAAACTCGAAAATTCTCAAACAGATTTTTCACGAAATTTGCAAATAGCACCAAGTTTTACTATATTTATTAATCTTTATCACATTTCAGCTTTATCATTAGGGGTCAGAAAATTAGGAAAATGTAAAGAAATGACCTCAAAGTGTCAGTAGTCAGCAGCTGGGGGGAGGGTAAGGCAAAACCTAAAGATAGCCGAGACTGTAAAGATTTTTAGTTTAGTAGTTGTAGAGCTAGGTTCAAAAAATATTTATATGATACAATATTTTGGAGACATCGCCATATCAATGGAGTCAAAGGAGTAAGGTTATTGAAAAGCTGTGCTTTTAGATGCAGTTTCTGCTGTGAAAATGTATTCGGAATGTATTTGTCCGCTTTTAACGGAAAATAATTACTCTTTTACTGTTCAATAATCTATTTTTTTATTCTCTGTTAAGGTTAAAAAATAGTAGATTGTTTATTTGTTATTATAAGTTGATCAATATAGTGAAGTTAAAGCATATAATTCACTTATGTATTCATTTTTCAAAGAGGGAATCGCCCAATATAGAATTATTATATTACGAAATTATAAATAAAAATATACAAAACCTCTACAATTGAGTTTAGATCTTTACCAGTATTTCATGATATCATTGTGATAAAACACGGTTGTCATTTGATAACTCTTTCCATAAGGCAAAACATACAGATAGTTTTCAACATTACACCTTTTAATCTAATACGAAACTGTCGTACGCTTGTCCTTGGATTGTTTAGAGGCACTATATGTATTACCGTAGTTTGTTGTAAAAGTTTGAAAGCCCTCTTCATTCCACGTAACAGGAAAATCGAATAAGATGGCCGGTAACCTTGTTTCGCGAACCTCCCAAATCCGCTTTTTCCGATCGAGTTGTCGGGGGCCGCGAGAGTGGCCGGCTCGTTTGGCCAGGTCAGGCCCGAAATTGATTTCGCGTCGCGGGCGGAGGGAGTTTCGGGAAACGGCCGCCGAGTGGCGCGCCGCATAAATCCACGGAGCGCGGCTGATTGAGATCGCCGCCACCGCCGCCGCCAGCGCCACCGCCGCCAAAACGTTATTAAGATGTGTTTTCCGATAGCGCGAGTTGTGGATTTGCGTTTTCTGCACGCAACCGCCGCCCACGCAGCCGCCGCCGCCGCCGCGCCTCTCAGCCATTCACTTTGGCTCCGCGCTGCGCCGACGGCCACTCGATGAAAGGATGATGAATTGCGGCTGAGGTGAATTTGCAATTGAATTACCGTTCATAAAGTTTCTTGCAAAATATACAAACTTTTTTTTTTAATTCGTCATGAATACTTGTCGGGCATTGCCTGCTTATTTTATTCTTTTATTTTCTCTGGTATGTTAAAAGGATTCAAAGACACCCAAATGTCTCCAGGTCAAAAATAAATTGACTGTCAGTTTTTAAAGTTTTGAAACGCAATGGAAGTTAAACCAAATGTAA
>JAHLJT010004567.1:8911080-8961753 GCA_031308135.1 Acheta domesticus | reverse complement strand
AGGTAGCAATATGATCCTTTACTGAGTCTTCAGGTGTCCAAATATCTTTAATTTATTGACACTATTTACTTAAATAAAAAGTGTCCAATGTTACAAAGTGCGGCGTATTGTCTGAGGCCAGCCGTTGCCCAAATCTCCGCCCTTCAGTGCTCGTGCTGGGAAACAAACGTCCCCTGGTCGGCAGTTACGCGAGCGGTCGTCTGTCTCAATTATCCCCCTGGCCTTCCGGCGAAGGCTCCGGGAATTATCGTACGGTCTCGTTTTTCTAATTGGCACAAAAGGCCTTCCCATAGTGGTTGAACATAAACCGTAATACTTGCGTGATCGCGCGACGGAAAATCTCGACCGCCACAACACACACACACACACACACACACACACACACACACACATTTTTCCAAACCAATCATTGGTTGGAGAAATTTACAAATGAATAAAAAACTCCATAATCATATAAATTTCATGATGCTCTGAAGAAACGCTGGAACAGGTTTCATTCGTGGATCAAAAGAAACAAAAAAATGTGCAATGGAATTTTATTAATTATTTTTTTACTATTAGGTTATTTATAATATTTGATACATAACTAAATCTTCAGTTTCTCCATATTTATTTAATTTTCCGCTATTTCCTTTCATAAAAAAGACCAGTGTTCCTTAATAATATTACTACGGAAGAGCGGGACTGATAGCCGGAGTTTCGCCACGTAAAAACAAGGCATTAACTAAGTGCGGCTTAGTGCCAGAGGCAGCCTTTGCCCAAATCTCCGCCCTTCAGTGCATCGTTGCTGGAAAACAAACGTCCCCTGGTCGGCAGTTCGCCGAGCGGTCGTTGCCGCCTTGTCTCAATTACGCCCCCGCCCCGGCGTTGGCTCGGGGAATATCGTAGGGGACCCGTGGCGCGCGCGGCGCCGTTTCTATGCGAAGCTCTTATCGCGCCGATAGCCGGGAGGCGGTAAATGAGCGTACGTGCTCCGGAGCGTTAACCCCACTTCGCTTTCTTGAATTCGTAAATAATGCATGCGCTTTGTTACATAAAAGCGCCCACACGAGCTCCAGATAGACCGCACTAACCCACTTCAGCCCCCAGCGATGCCGGCGATCTCGCGTGCTGGCTGGCCTACTACGTTCTTCCCTCCGCCAACGCGACGATTGTCGCTGACCGGGTTCGGTGGCTCAGGGCACCAATTTATGTCGCTGGTGTGCCTTTGACCGAGAGGTCCTAGGAGTCCTGACGGAGGACCGGGAGAGATGGCTGAGTTCATAAACTGATGTCATTGCAGTCCCTCTGGCCGGGAGGTCCTAGACTAGCACTCCCGATGGCGGCAGGATTTTCGGCACTAGCTTCTCAGCTAGGTCGATTTCAGGAGAATTCTTGCGGTCGTCTGGTCTGATCGGTAGTTTTTTGTAGTTTCTCGGATCAACACCAGGCGAACGCTTATCAACGGGCCACGGACCGCGCGCGATCTTTCCTTCCTTTTCCTTGTCCTATCCTCTCCCTCTTACAACACACACACACACCTAACATGCCCTAATCTACCACACATGCCGGGAGACCAGTCGGGAGCTTAGAGCTTGTCCCACCTGGGGCGGTGCCCCGCTGGTGGGAGATATCTGGTTGAGGGAAAACCCAGCTACATATGCATAAAGAATAAATAAAAATCAATAAAAACTTATTAAAAAACCCCGCTAGTCGACGGCAGGTCAGCGCCGGATCTCGCCATCCAGCGGAGAAAGATCACCGACACCTACCGATGAAAAAACACGCACTACACTTACGGGACGAACGATCTCCGTAGTTGGCGCGCCGGGAATCACTAACAATCATCCGACGGAGGCAGGGTTTTCGAGCCGGAGCAGTACACTACAAAGCTAGGTCGAGTTCAGCCGCTGACTGCAGAAGAATTCTTGGGGCCGGCTGCTGTGATCGGTAGTTTTCCGTGGTGTCATCGATCAACACCAGGAGAATGCCCGCGCGCGATCTTTCCTTTCTCTTCCTTGTCCTTCCTTTGTTACATAAAAGCGCCACACGAGCTCCAGATAGACCGCACTAGCGTTGCCGGCGATCAGCCCTCAGCGTTGCCGGCGATCTCGCGTGCCTGCTGGCCTACTACGTTCTTCCTTCACCACCGCGAACGATTGTCGCTGACCGGGTTAGGTGGCTCAGGGCACCATTTTACGTCACTGCTGTACAGTAATCCCTCGACATCCGCGAATTTTTCGCTGTTCGCGACTTCCGAACATTCGCGATTAGAGAAATGTTACCGGTTTGAACATTCGCGACTTCAACATTCGCGAGTGCGTCTTTGGTCGTACTTTTTTGAAAGCTAGTATATTTCACTTCCTTTTTCAGCGTCATCTGGGAAACAAACTTGGCAGACAGAGAAGTTCAAAGTATCACGTTCTGCAAAAATATCGAAGTTGAAAAATCAATTCACATTAGTAGAATAACTGTAAAATAATTCAATTCAGGATCTTGCCACTCAGCTATTCAAAAGCCGCTCAGGATCTTGCAACTCTCATTATAATGACCTCACTGAAGAGCAACTTCGGGAAATCATCAGCAAAGAAAGTCTCAAAACGTAATGATGTAACAGAAGTGAAACTGCTGTCTTGGACCAATTTCAATGTCAAAGCGGTTTTTTCGCGTTCTAAAACTTCAACAAGCTCTTGTGGAAAGAGCATTCGAATGCGATTCGAAGATGGAAATAACTTAGAGATAAATAGGAGCAGCGACCTTAGAATAACGAGGAGGGCGATGAACCGAACAAATTAACCAAATCCTATATTCAATCACTCTCAACTTTGAAATTAGTTTTAAGTAGTGTTTTATTTCTTCTATTTGGGATGTTAATTGTGGACTTTTTGGTAGCACTTACTCAGTTCTTCTGCAATTGTTTATTATATTTTTCTTTCTTTTTTAAACAGTTTTGAGATATCCAGGAACCTAATCCAACTTTCTTCATTAAAATATAGACCCAACTACTCGCGAATTTGACATTCACGAGGTTTTTTGGGGGACCTAACTCTCGCGAATGTTGAGAAATTACTGTACTTTTGTTCGGGAGGTCCTAGGAGTCACGACGGAGGCAGGGTTTTCGAGCCGGAGCAGTACACTACACAGCTCGGTCGAATTCCAGCCGCTGACTGGAGAAGAATTCTTGGGGCCGGCTACTGTGATCGGTAGTTTTCCGTGGTGTCTTCTTTCGAAGGCGGGCGAGCAAAGATCGGCGCGCAATGATCACTGCCAACGCACAAATATAACAGAATAATTTATTCATTAACGTAAACATATACACCGCACGTGTGTTTAGCCTTTTCTTATCGTGAGAAATCTCACTGCACTTCAGCGCACTGTGCACTTACTCTCTTGAAAACCCTCGAACGAGTAACATGGGTGCTCTCTGGGAAGTCTTTAGCACCTCTGCCAGAAAATATTCTTCCTCTTTCTACAATGATCCCAATTGACAAAGTTGAATTTTCATTTATCCGTTCTTTTTTTGTCTGCATTTCATTGTGTGTGTGTGTGTGTGTGTGTGTGTGTGTGTGTGTGTGTGTGTGTGTGCATGTTTGCCCCTACTCAAATATCACGGCATTTCAAGTCTTTTCACTGAGAGCTTGTCGGTTGCTTTATTTACACCTCTAAGAGGCCTACAGTAGTGCTGCGTTTTTCCATATACTCGTACCTATTTATTTCCAACTCACAATACACCGTTGCGTTTATTCGTGAAATTACCTTACGCTTTTCTGCACTTGGTTTAACGCTTTAATCTGGCCATCCCTATGAGAATATCAGCACGCTAATCCACATTCCTTTATGGCATGAACCAATCAAGTTAATCGAAAAGCTAGCCCAGACTAAAGAGGTTAGGAAAGTCACTAGTACGAGGAAGTCTGTACCATTCTGCAGCACCACTAGTTACTTTCTCGTATGAGGACTTACATATGGAGAACAATATGTAATGTAGAAAGGTTATGTAATGCTGCGGAAAATCGATTTTGATATTTTAATGGAAATACACGTTTTGATGACCCCTGATCCTAAAATACTTCTTCAAACGTCCGTGTCTGTCTGACCGTCCGTCTGTGAACAATACTAGTGCATGAACTATTCGCAGGATTTTTTTAAAATGAAAATTGTCTGGTCGATCTATCCCGATCCAAAGCTCTGCGTTTTTGAAAAAAAACATTCCTTAAATTTTGAGGATAGTTTAAATAAAAATAAAAGGGATAAAACTCTTGGAATATTTTCAAAGTTCTCTGGAAAATTATTCTAAATTATTTCTTTAATTTTTTGTAAGACTGGAGTGAAATACATTAGGTCCGACTTTGACTGTTACCTCTGCATTTTCAAAAATTACAAAAAATTGAAAATATATCGGCATGTAACTAAAATATTGAATTCAGAGATTTTTCTTCAAATATGAAATTAGTTCTCTCTAATTATTATCATTTACACATTTTAAAAATTGTTAGCAGTTTTAGCGGTAATTTTCGGTTAAATATGGGCAATATTAGAATGTAATGAAAAAAGAGAGTTTCTCAAAAAACGGTTTCCGATTTTTTCTTCAAACTCTTGTACGGATAATGCTAAAAGCACTGTTTAACATGAGCGTAAAACCTCAATTTGCTGCATTCTTATGTTTTTCATAGTATTACATAAATGTACTTTTTACGTGATATTATCTTTATATTACCGGCAATGTGTATACATTATTGCATGTGTGAAAAAAATGAGTTAATGTGCAATGATATCTTATAAAATTTCTCGAAATTCTCCAATATTTTCTATAAAGAGCTCAAAGTTTCTGGCATTTTCCGAAACATTCGAAAACTCGAAAATTTCTCAAAAAACAGATTTTTCACCAAATTTGCAAATAGCACCAAGTTTTACTATTATTTATTAATCTTTATCACATTTCAGCTTTATCATTAGGGTCAGAAAATTAGGAAAATGTAAAAGAAATGACCTTAAAGTGTTCAGTAGTCAGCAGCTGGGGGAGGGTAAGGCAAACCTAAAGATAGCCGAGACTGTAAAGATTTTTAGTTTCGTAGTTGTAGAGCTAGGTTCAAAAAAAATATTTATATGATACAATTTTTTGGAGACATCGCCCATATCAATGGAGTCAAAGGAGTAAGGTTATTGAAAAGCTGTGCTTTAGATGCAGTTTCTACTGTGAAAATGTATTCGGAATGTATTTGTCCGCTTTAAACGGAAAATAATTACTCTCCAATAATCTATTTTTAGTCTCTGTTAAGGTTAAAAAATAGTAGATTGTTTATTTGTTATTATAAGTTGATCAATATAGTGAAGTTTAAAGCATATAATTCACTTAATTTATTCATTTTTCAAAGAGGGAATCGCCCAATATAGAATTATTATATTACGAATTATAAATAAAAATATACAAAAACCTCTACAATTGAGTTTAGATCTTTACCAGTATTTCATGATATCATTATGATAAAACACGGTTGTCATTTGATAACTCTTTCCATAAGGCAAAAAATACAGATAGTTTTTAACATTACACCTTTCAATCTAATACGAAACTGTCGTACGTTTGTCCTTGGATTGTTTAGAGGCACTATATATATGTTACCGTAGTTTGTAGTAAAAGTTTGAAAGCCCTCTTCATTCCCCGTAACAGGAAAATCGAATAAGATGGCCGGTAACCTTGTTTCGCGAACCTCCCAAATCCGCTTTTTCCGATCGAGTTGTCGGGGGCTGCGAGAGTGGCCGGCTCGTTTGGCCAGGTCAGGCCCGAAATTGATTTCGCGTCGCGGGCGGAGGGAGTTTCGGGGAAACGGCCGCCGAGTGGCGCGCCGCATAAATCCACGGAGCGCGGCTGATTGAGATCGCCGCCACCGCCGCCGCCAGCGCCACCGCCGCCAAACGTTATTAAGATGTGTTTTCCGATAGCGCGAGTTGTGGATTTGCGTTTTCTGCACGCAACCGCCGCCCACGCAGCCGCCGCCGCCGTCGCCGCCGCCGCCGCCGCCGCCGCCGCCGCCGCGCCTCTCAGCCATTCACTTTGGCTCCGCGCTGCGCCGACGGCCACTCGATGAAAGGATGATGAATTGTGGCTGAGGTGAATTTGCAATTGAATTACCGTTCATAAAGTTTCTTGCAAAATATACAAACTTTTTTGAAATTCGTCATGAATACTTGTCGGGCATTGCTGCCTATTTTATTCTTTTATTTTCTCCCGTATGTTGAAAAGGATTCAAAGACACCCAAATGTCTCCAGGTCAAAAATAAATTGACTGTCAGTTTTTTAAAGTTTTGAAACGGAATGGAAGTTAAACCAAATGTAAAGTAAGTTTTGTGCTATTCCAAAAACATGACCCAAGTAATTTTAATTATTCGTAGTGTTTGTTGATACTAAGTTTTGAAAACAGTGTGCATGGAATCATATAAAGATTTAATTTTGAAGAGACTTTTACATTTAAAAAATGTTGCTTTAAAAATGTAGTTGAAAAAGAGTGAAAAATTGAACTTAAGTAGTTTTCAAAAATTGAAGGAATTTCATGAAACTCGAAACAATACACTTATAACTGCACTCTGCTCTTTCCCAAAAATAAAATAAAATAAAATAAAATTAAGAATGAAAAATTGGAGTGATTGGTTTAAATTGGGAAATTTACGTACAGAACCCCGAAAAATTAATTAAAAAATCGGGAGCTACTTTTCGTTTGAAAGATTCCACACTAAAATTTATTAATGAACAACTTTCCCAAAATTGAAAACCCACAGAATATGATCAACGAAACGATCCTGACAGCTCTTCTCAAATACAACAATGGATTGTATTCTTACCAGTAACGTTTATATTGTAATATAAATATGCAGTTATGTATCAATCCAAAATTGATAATTTCCGATCGATTTGGCTGATGTAGCGGCCCCTTGAACCTGAAACCGATATTTGGCTGATGTAGCGGCCCCTGAAACCTAAATTTTAACTTTGGGGGTACTTTACATGAAGTTCCTGAAACATTTTCCAAATTAAAAAAAAATTGCCCCATCTTTTTTAATGAAATTGTGTTGTTGGATAGTATGAAGGACGTCTAAGAGAATGGTGCACATCTCATCTTCGTTAAAACCCTAATTTTTCGAAAATTGCAGATGTTCAAAAACACTTTCGGCGTCTTCCTACAACTAAAATATTAAAGATAACTTTTTTCCCTTAATGAAATATGTTCCTTAAAGATAGATTTCGAAATAAGGTCATGTAAGCTCATTTTTTCGAAAACGTGAGTGCTTTTCGCGTAAATTAGCGTGAGAATACGGGGGAGGAAAATGCACATGGTGTTTTAGCACCGCTAGTTTGATAAGCTGCAGTGCTGGGGCGTATCCGCAGTGCCATTCGGAGGAGGTGTATTTCGGTTGCGTTGCCGGCCTGCTTCCCGCGCAGGGCACGTCGCCGCCGCCGCCGCCGCCTCACGCCAGCGCCCTCGCCCTCCGTGCCGCTCGCGACGGAGTCGGGCGCGGGTGCAGCTATGCGCGTGCCTCCACGGCCCGCACGAGCGGGCAGAGCGCGAGCTTTAACACACGTTTATTCGGTTTTCGGCGAAATTAAATTATAGTCGCGGCCGTGGTCGCCATTACAAATTGCGTTCGGTCGATGATTGGTTGATTGTTAGTGGTTCCGGGTGCGTCAACTGCTTAGGGCGTTAGTCCCGTAAGTGAGGTGCATGTTTTTTACTCGGGTCGTGGCGATTGTCTTCTCTCCGTGGATTGGCCGGTGCTGACCTGCTGACCGGTGCTGATCTGCCGTTGGCTAGCGAGGTTTTCCCCAACCAAGTGTCTCCCACCAGCAGGGCATCGCCCCAGCCGGGAAAAGCTCTGGCGTTCGGTAGAGAAAACATTCGAACATCTAAGAAAAATATCAACAGAAACGCGATTTATTATTTTATGACATTTAAAGCATTTTTATTTTGAATAAAAATATTACTTGATGTGTAATAAAGATTTACAACAGTACTAAGACACTTTCTATTATTTTTTATCAATTTTGAGCAATTACATATTTTATAAACATATTAAAACATTATATTATTTCAGACACGCAAATCGAAAAAAAGCATGGTTACGAAATCGGCGCCTGGTCGTAAATTAAATCCTAGACATTTGCCTGTTGTAGCACTCAAAAGCATATGAAATTGTCTACATTTCAAAAGTAGCACTATCTGAATCTCATTGTGGAAGCTTATGAATTAGGTGAATTTTTATTTAAAATATTTATTTTTAACATTTTTAAAGAAAGAAAATTATTTCAATCAATTTATTACGCTATTTATGTACTGAAAAGCATCTACAAGTAAATTTTTTAACCAATTATTACAGCGAAGTTCATATCAGAAGGAAATAAATAAATAAATGCCATAAAATGAATTTTTTTCTTAATTTAAACACGAAAAAACCGATTTTTTGCTGTAAGTACTTACCATGCTTGGATATTTTAACCTAATATTTTGAAAATAATTATATTTTCTACATCAAGACTTGAGAGAAAAATCTGAGTCGAATTGCGAATTAAGTCCGGAAAGCCTCCTTATCCGGCTAGAGCCTTTAGTTTTAAAACAGAAAATGATAACGTTATACATGATAATACGTTTGACTTATATATGCCACTGTTGTATATATTTTCTGTTTTATTTTACGTTTCGACATTTGTTTTTAAAGTCTATGTTGGGCTCTATGATTATATTGTAAATGGGGTGTATTTTTATATTTAATGTTCGTATATTTACGAAGGTAAGATGTTGAGTTATAATTCGATCATCCTAGGAATGTCAAAAGGACAAATATTTAACTCTCTCTGGAACTGGGATACCGAGGACAGCATTGTTTACAGGGCCGCTAGGCGGGCACGCGCTGATAGGGAAGTATCAGGCGACGCAAGGCCGTAGGCAGTGACCGCGACGGCGTAAGCAGTGAAAGTGATTGCGAGGTCGCTGGGCAGGCACGCACTGATAAGAGAGATGACAGGTGGAGCGAGGGCGAAGGCAGAGTGAACAGTGAAAGTGATAGCGAGAAAACTGCGCGGAAATCATTAAGACTTTGTGTTTGATTTCACAGTAGAGAAAATGTAAATTTAGAATGTAGGTTGCTGTCAGTGTGGTAGAGTATGGCACATCAGAGTCGTGTATAGGATGAAGCAAAAAAAAGTAAAGTAGAAAATAAAAGAGATGGGCAGGGTGCAGCAAGTGCGAAATGATAAGACAAAACCAGTTGTTAGCAAACTTACAGTCCGATTAGCAAGAAGTGATTTTTCTAAGAGATGCGGGAGCCACTGTAACTTAAATTTTATCGCGAGAGGTGGTTCAGGTGTCTCATCAACTTGATGTGAATGCAATGCCTCTGACTGGGAAGTCCTAGGTTGGAGTCCCGCCGGTGACAGGATTTTCTACACTAGCTTGGCAGGTCGAATTAAGTCACTGTCTGGAGAAGTCTAATGGCCAGCTGCTCTGATCGGTGGTTTTCCGTGGTTCTCTGATCAGCACCAGGCGAATGCCGGAACAGTACCCTAACAAACGGGCCACAAATCGCGCGCCATATTTCATTCCCCTTCCTTGTCTTATCATCACTCCTTACTTACTCTCACACTCACATGCACTTACACTTACATCACTACACTATCACAAATTTCGGGAGACTGGTCGGGAGCTTAGCGCTGGTCTTAGCTGGGGCCGTGCCCCGCCGGTGGGAGATACTTGGTAGGGAAACCCCACTAGCCGACAGATAGGTCGGCGCCGGATCTCATCATCCAACGAGGAAAGATCACAGCCACCTTCCGAGGAAAACATGCACTACACTTATGGAACTAATGACCTTAGCTGTTGTCGCGTTCGGAATCATGAATCAATGTAACTTAACTTTGTATTCATACAAGACTCTGGGGCACAGGAATTAGTAGTTTGTAAATCTATAATTGGATTTGTGAGAAACCCCATAAAAGAAATGGGCAATTTTAAAACGTTGGCTAGTTATAACGACAGAAATAGAGGCTTAAAATAGTGGTAGACACATTTGACGTCACTAATGCGTTAGGCTTGGGCAGCTGCAACAGAATGTGTTGTGGTGTAGTGGATCAAGTCTGTACATGTCTGAGAGTAAAAAGTCGGCGTTAATAGGGAAACTAAAACAAGATTTTTCTGAGGTATCCAAGCCTGGTTTGGGGGAATATAAGAACATTCAAGCAAGTTTAGAACTTCGTGAGAAGCATAAGGCCAAGTTCTTTAAAGTTATACCGGTGCCGGGGGCAATAAAAGGCTAAGTAGAAAGCGAGTTGCACAAGAACACATTAGAACAAGAAAACATTATTTGTCTCTGTGGAGACTTTAAAAACACCGTCAATGAACGTTAATATCACAGGCTAGCGGGGATAAGCATTTTACTACAATTGACTAAAAGGATGCGATTTGTTAGTTCCACTGCACGAAGAGGCGAAGAAAGTTCGGATATTCTCACATTTGGATTTGTACCAATTCGATCGGTTGCCGTTTGGGGTTGCGTCCGCCGCTGTAATTTTTCGAAGAGGATTAAAGCAGATCACGTCGCAAGTAGGAGGATGCATCATCTACCTGGATGATATAGTGAAGGGAAAGAAGCTTGGAAGCACACATACAAGCTTGTAGCTAATTTAAGTAGATTGTTAGCAGTGTTAAAGGATAATGGACTGAGGGTGAACTGGGAAAAGTGTGACTTTTTCAAGGAACAGGTTGTTTTTTTGGGACACAGGCTGGATGGGTCAGGTATTACTCCCTCTCAGCTTCATGTGGAGGTAATAAGAATATTCAGGCTTTGCTCGGCAATGTTAATTATTATAATAAATTAATTGAAGGCTATTACGTGATAACTAAGCCTTTAATTGCTCTTAAAAAGAAGACTGCGGAATTTTTATGGTCACAGAAGCGCAATCGGGCCTTGCAGAAGTTGAAATCAGCTACAATCAACGTAAAACAGTTAAATCATTTCATTTCGTACAGGAGAACTCCGGTGGCCACTGATGCAGACTATGATGATGGAGACTAGGATGATGAGACTATGAGATGGGAGCTGTGTTGCCACAGGACGAAAAGAGAGTCGGGAGACTCATAGCGTTCGCATCCAAATCCTTAAACAGCAGAGAAATTATAGTCAAAGTGGGAAAGAAGCATCGGTTGTTACTTTGGGGTTAAGAAAGTCAATGTATATTTGTATGAGACCAAGTTCCATTAAATCACCGATCATAAGCCATTGTTGCAGTTATTCCAGATTGAAGAAATAACTGCCAGAGTGGTCAGAGAAGTATAGAGATGGGCGCTATTCCTATCAAATTATAACAAATTCGTTATAGGACAGCAGCGCAACACGCCAACGCAGATGTGCATTCTAGGTGCCCAGAAGGACCGCACACAGAGTTCTGTGAATCAGAGAAGTGCCAGCTGTGAGAGTCTACAAGATTTTCCTCTGACATCAGCGACAATAGCTGCAGCCACAGACAAAGATGAGGAGCTTAGTGCTGTGAGATGTTTCATTAGGAGTGGTTGGCCGCCTAGATTATCAAGGTGCAACTCGAAGTGCTTTGCAAGAAGGATAAACTCTCGGTGAAAGCAGGGGTGCCGTTTTATAGTAATGAGTAGGGTGTGGATTGCTATGATTCTGCATATTTTTGTCCGTTGGTTCAGGGCATAGGCAAGTGAAATTTCTCGACGTTTGGATAGAATATGATGCTATATAGATTAATATGTTAGTGCATATTTGGCTGATTTTTTTGATTGATTCTAAAGAGTTCGTTTTTGTGTTTTCTGTAGATGATAAAATACTTGTGCAAATGTGGGATATTTCTTGAGAACACATTTTTTAAACCAGTCAGAAGAAATTCAACAAGACATACAATGTACTTCACTAAGGTGAATATTTACTTCGATTATTTCTCTCGCGAAGTAGTGTAGATTACATTATGTTTGCTCAAAAAATATATATTCTCATTCCAAGCAAACTTTCATTTCATTCCAAGAATTTTATCAAGACCGGTTTGCAGAAGAAATAAAATATTGTTAATTTTAAGTACATATTAAAGGGCATATTTCATACTTTTTAGGTCATAAATGCATACTTTTAAAAGCATATTTCAAGATTTTTAGGGCTTTAAAATTCGCTCCCTAGTAATGAGCAGAGCACACAGGTAGTGATCCCCAGGAGTCCCGAGAAAGTAAGTGTTAGAAACGCTTCATGAGGGTCCCCAGGATGTGTCAACAACAACCAGTTAGAAGGCATTGCTGATGGGAGAACGTGAACATATGATATAAGGACATGATTCGAAAGTGCGAAGCGTGCCAAATGAATCAGTGCGAGCCTAGGAAAGTCATTGTTCTTGGGAATCGTGGCAGCGCGTACACGTACACTACGCGAGCCCGTTACAGAACAAGATTTGGCCGATTGTTATGGATGCACTGTCTAATTTTCCGCACATTGTGGAAATGGGTTCAACTACGGCGAGCGCCATGACAGAAGCTTCAGAGCGCGTGCTTGTTTCGGAGGGTTTGCCACTGACAATAGTTTCCGACAATGGAGCGCAGTTCATGACTACTGATTTTTTTCAGTGCTTGTAAAGTGCACTGAATCAACCATACTTGTGCCGCGCCGTTCCACGGAGTCCAACGAAGGTGGAGAGATGCCTCCGTACCTTCAGAGCGGCTGCGAGCCAGGCGAGGAGAGCGGGCACCTGCCCCGGGTCGAAAGCGTCTCTAACCTCACCCTCGTCAATAGAGACCCTTTAGGGGGAACCATTGACCGCGGAGATCATGGTCCCTGGTGCAGATTTGTAGACCGCCACCCATCTCGAGTCTCACGTCGTTAGCACTCACGTCGTTAGCTTTAAGATGGAGGCAGTGGGAAGGTGGTGCTAAGCTTCGTGTTGCTGGGTTCGCCCAATGACCGACCACTTGGGTCTCTAGTTCGTCGACCTTTCGGCGGGATTGGGCGAAGAATTTGTTCCGGATCCCACATACATAAGTCCAGACGGGAAGCGTAAACCCTTTGTCAGGTTGTCTAGTTTCCGGCAGTACTCACGTCGATAGCTTAATGGTGGAGGCAGTGAGGAAAAAGATTGGGAGCTTCCAGCTCTCCCGGTCTTAGCCCTGGTAGCCCCCGGTTGGGCACGTAGCTTCGCAGTGACCCCACACTTTGAGTAAAGAGGAAGGACTTGTCCCGGTGCATTGTGAGTGACGCATGGGCCCAACTTCGCCCCAGGTTAAACGTGGCAAGAGTAGATAACAGGAATCTGAAAGTTCAAAAAGATCCAACAAAAAGATTTCAGACAGTCAAATTTATTACATTAAAAACTTTTGTTTGTGGCTACATTTCGAAGGCTGATGCACCTTCATCTTCAGGCCAATACACATATATTCGAATAACTAAAATTATGAAAAAAATTGTAGATGACAGGAAGTTTAGATCAGAGCACGAACTTAGAGAAAGTTCTTTGTAGCAATTGATACAGTTAGATCTTTTCCAGAAAGCGAAGCAGCGGCACCAAGAGCAGCTGAGGAGCCAGGCGCATGAGCGGCCCAGCGACATTCAACACGCTGGTGGGGGAAGATGCCTCACCCGACGAGGACACGTCTTTTGCACCTTCTTTTGCACTTTTCAAGAGGGGGGTGTAATGTGATTGGCGAACTTTCAAACCTGGGGAGGTGGCTCAGGGCATCAACTGATGTCACTGCAGTGCCTCTGGCCGGGAGGTCATAGGCTCGAGAACTCCCAACGGTGGCAGGCACGACTCCCCTTTTATCTAAAAATAGCCAAGATTGCTAAATAAACTATATCTATTCCAAACTACCGATGGTGGTAGGATTTTGGACAGTAGCTAGACAGCTGGGTCGAATTCAGTCGCTGTCTGGAGGAGAATTGTGGCGGACGGCTGCTGTGATAGGTAGTTTTCCATGGTTTCTCCGATCAATCCCAGGGGAATCCCGTATCAGTAATATCCTAACAAGCTCGTCATGGACCGCGCGTGATCTTTCCTTCCTATTCCTTATCCCTTCCTCACTCTTACTTCAACACACTTACACATACATGCAGTACACTAACATACATACCAAGAGACCGGTCGGGAGTTTGGAGCTTGTCCCGGTGGGTAGTTGCTCTGCTGGTGAGAGATATGTGGATGTTGGAAACCCTGTTAGCCGATGGTGCGTCGGCGCCGAATCTCACCATCCAGCTGGGGAAGTTCACTGCCTGCTCCCGCGATAGAACCTGCATTACACATACGGGACAAAACACCTAAACAGTTGACGCACCAGGAATCACTATCAATCAATGAAAAAATAAAAAAAGGAACATTTTTGCTCTAGACGTATTGATATGCAATATTCTTCCGTACGTAGTTGCCTGTGGACGTATTATTACGATCAGTGAGGTAGACGCCAGGAGCCTCTGGACGAGAGCGTACGCGGAACCGCGATGTCCCGGGAGTCTCCGGACGAGTTCCCTTGTGAAGGCGCGCTTTCGACTATCGATAGGACTTACTGATAACTGAAATATCCTGCGCTGTATCCATGTGCGAGCGAGATCAGCTCACAACCCCGCCCGAAGCGAGAAACACGACGTGACCCTCTGTCATCCGGCCCGTAGCAGTTAAAGCACTGGTGTCGAGGTCTTCAACTGGTCGCAGTGGCTCGCTTCGTGCCACCGTATCATGCCACGAGCTTCTCTGCGCATCTAGCGTCGGGAAAGGAAGCGTCGGGAAAGAGTCAAAAATCTTTCTACAGTGGGGATTCAATCCCTGGGACCTTCTGACCTCGGTCAGAAGCACTACAATAATGTAGACCACTGGTGTGGCGGTCTTCTATTGGTATCAGTGGCACGCGCCGTAGCGCCGTAGCATGCCACGAGCTTCTCTGCGTAACTAGCGTCGGGAGAGGAAACTAGTATTAACCCGGCCGTTTTACAATAGGGATGGCGTTGTCTCTTGCGGCGGGGTGATGAAGTGCGTGGAGGGGCGATTTCGTCGTGCCACTTGTGCCACAGGACTCTCGCTCGTGGCATCGACCTTGACAACACTGATTTAAAAGGTTAAATTCGCGGCCGGAGGAGTGTAATAGCGCAGAACGTCCCCGTGACGACGAGGTGATGGAGCGGATCTGGGCGGAACAGCGGCACCTGCTGTACAAGGACATGCAAGCGCCACAGCAGTCAGTCGTGGTATATGAATTATTCGTGGAGAAGTACGTGCCTCGTGACGTATACACCGTTACTCTGGACGCCCGAACAGTGCTCTCTGAAAATTGTAGTGACAGCGCTTCGTTTGCGATTTCGCTTGGCACTATGGAATGGCCTTTCCACTCTTGACAAAGTAGTTTGTACGTAAATGGAAAGTGGAAAATTTTAGCAAAGTGGACAATGAACCGTTGTGTACATAGGTTTGTGTACATATATTTGGCACACTTCAATAATTGCAATACTTTATTTAGAAACTTAAATACATAATCGTCACTGATAAGGTACAATAATTTACACAAATAACACACATAATAGTACATTATGAAACGATGATGAAATGATGGGTATTAATACACGAGTGTGAAGTTTACGATTCTCGTGTATTAATACCCATTACGACTTTTGTAAGTTTAACTTCTACATTCAATTGTTTCGAGACAGTTGACATTACAGCATTAAGCCTAGGCCACCTACCGGACAGCTACCCTACCCTCGAATGCTGCCGCAGTTGGCTGTTGTTACCACTCCGCATGCGAGGGAGTACAACTCTAGTCAAAGAGGATCAAAGTGAAATTACGTTCCAATTTATTTTAAATAATATTCCACGAAAAAATACTATTAATACAAGAAATTAGAACTGAAAAGCATAAAATAGTATCAAATGCAATTTTAATACATACAATCGAATGAAACATTTATTAGAACGGTTCTGAATGATGAATTAAGTGTCAATACGTGGTAAACTTTTCTGTGATTGGTCAACAAACTATCATAATGAAATTTGTATCGTAATGGATATCATTATACAACTGGTTGCAGTCGTCAAATGACAACATTACACAATGAGAGTAGAAAAAAAATTACTTTGATTAACGAACTAATGTATCATTCCAAAATATGGTACAATTTATTCACCGTGCACAAATGCACAAAGTAATTCACTAATACTGTACAGCTTCTTAATAATGTATAAGTATTATAAATTGGGCATATGTTCCTCCTTAATAAGCTTTCAGCTAACTAACTAAATTACACTTTGGGGTGTAAGGAAATACATTAAATAAAACTTAATATCACGTAGTCCAACTCCGGATAATTCTGGATCATCATAATTAAATTGGTCATGCATGAAGCTCCACATGCTTCACATTATCTCACCCCTAAATACCGCACGGCGGAAAGACCGTTCCTGACCTGATGCACGTGGCGATGCCGTCGTCGGTGCGGCCGGAACGGCACGTCGGAATGTTCTTTCGGAATTTTCGCGAACGGCAGAAGGTGCGGATCGTCCCGACCGCGACGGCCAAATGAGCGCGCCCTTGCGGGAAACTACGCACGGACTTCTCCCGTTCGTTTGTGCCGATCCGTCCCCATCCCAGATGCATCTTTCGTTACCTGAGAAGGCGTAGGCCGTCTCCATCCCGTGTCGTTCATCCGGTATTTCGAAAGGAGTAGAAATTTCATTTCATGTTCTCGCACCAGTCCAGAGAAAACCTCCAACACAGGTGAGCATAAGCTCCAGTCTCCTTCCTTTTTG
Source organism: Acheta domesticus (assembly GCA_031308135.1). NCBI lineage: Eukaryota > Metazoa > Arthropoda > Insecta > Orthoptera > Gryllidae > Acheta > Acheta domesticus. The sequence goes on along the minus strand of JAHLJT010004567.1, from coordinate 8,945,003 downwards.
TCTGTGATTCACAGGTGAACATGACACGATCTTCGGAATTGTGCATGTTAAGTCAGCGAGTTAAGAAGATGCTCTTGATAGTTGATTTCATGTTTTGTTTCCACAAACGTTTAAACGATGATTTTCAACGTTGGAAGTGCACTGAAAGAACGCGCAACTGTTTCTTTAAAACAGAAGTGGATCAATTGAAGACCGTGGAGCAATAACATGCTACGCCACATTTCTGATGAAATTGACATATTAATTTTTCGATGTCCCATATATGTAAATAAATGTTGGGTTTTTATTTTAAGTATTCGCCGCAAGATGGCAGTGTAATTCTTAAGTTAATGATATTTATCCCAATGTGTAGAATGTAGTCTAAACTTTTACTTATTTTTCTCTAAACTTACGTGTAGTGGGATACCATGTTATTGCCCGGAGGTTTTCAATTATAATCGATCAATGTGATTCTAAGGAGACCATGGGAAACGTAGAAATCAGTCCTCAAACTAAGGAGGAAAACAAGGGGATTGAGTCGGGCAATGCCTTTTTGGGGAGGTAGGGAAACGACTTCGGAAAAGTTGAGCGCGGGATGCAGTCCATAGACGCCCCCAAGTCCGCTTTTTCCTTGAGTTTTAGATAACCAACTGAGTGCACATTTAAAATCGTTTTGCGAACTACTTACCGAGCTATAAATTCAGAGAATTAATATTGCATTATAAGCCATCATATTTGAAGATAGCCTGACGTACAGGATAATTATCAAAGCATCTCGATTAATATTGTATTTAAAAAGTTTTTATCAAAATATATGAATCAATTTTAAGTGTTTTATTTTATGTTTTTTGATAACCATATTACGTGTTATTTTAACATTAAATCCGAATTAACTTCTGTATTTTGTTTGAACGAATATTTCTCTTAGCCCCCGTATGCGAGAGTATTTTTATTGTGTGCGATGAAAAAGTGAAAAATATTTTTTACAAAATGCTTCGAAAAAGCCTTAAAGAAAATGCAATTGATCCCGAGGGTAATAATATTTCACATTACACTAGATGTTAAAATGGATGATGACATAATTTTTGAAATAGTCTGATTGTTTCTTAAAACAAAAGAAACGACAGTACTGATCATATTTACTGCGTAACAAAGTGTCTACGTATTAACATTTTGCAATAAATGCCAGCGAGGACTTTCATGATAAGTCCCACAGATCTTGACTCATCCTCCCTGCTACTTCTTTGTCCCTTCTCTTGTAGCCAAACAGAATCTCTGGTGACAATGACGCGTATAATGTATCAAAGACAACCAGAGGTAAACGAGGAGTCCAACTGAATGTTGGCTACCTGTTAGACGGTTCGTGCCGACCAGCCCGGGAGAAATAGAGATCACAGCTGGTGCATCGTTTGGCTCCTGTAAATATCTTTGGCACGGGAGAGAGCACACCAAAGGATGTTCGGACATGGCGCCTCGCGAGAAAAGAAGTAATCGCTTCTTTCTTCTCTCAAATTTATTTGCACAGCTGTGCAAATAAATTTATCGCGTGTTTAGGCTATCACACTTCTTTGTGGTTTTGGTTGAGATCCATACAACGCAGTTTTCTTTAGAGAAAATTCCCCGAAAGCAAAGATAATCCCAAAGTTAAACGCCCTTCCCAGTTAGAGGTTATTACTGTACGTCTGTCAAACTTAGGGCTTAAGGACCACATATCAACTTCTAATTAAGCCGCGGGCCGCACTGTAACTTTTACCCCAACTACTGAGATTATACCGAAACAAATATATATATTAAATACGACTTTTATTCAACATATATAATGATTAATGTACATACAACGAGGGAATTAATGTGTCATTAAATAAAAATAAGATGAATTGTGCAATTATATTGTATTTGGTCGGTATAATAATACGTTTTATGTCGCGGACCGCACAAAAAGCTCCAGCGGGTTGCCAGTTGAAAAGCCCTGTTTGTAGGAAATAGGCAAAGGGGCCACCCCGAAATTACTACTCGGCAACGGTTATGATCTGGCTGACGTAACGCAGGTTCTATGAACTTGCATATACCATTGATGAAATTGCTAGAAGACACCAAGGACACTAATAATAAAACATTGCCTGTCGCATCTACAAAATCGAAGAGACTTAAATGGATATTGATCATTTATTTTTATCTTTGAACAATGATTCGTTCGGACATGAAAACAATCAGGTTTGACGACCTTTTACAATGCATGAGAGCACAGTAGGAACTTGTCATCAGAGATTCATCATTGTGTACAAATGGCTGCTTAAGGTTCCAGCGGCGTCCGCGCGTTCTGCGCTAGCAGCGGCGAATCGCAGCGCCGCCAAGCGGAGATGCCAAGGAAGGATTTACGTTTGGGAATGCTCATTGGCTTGTTTCTCACGTGACTCACCACGCCAGCGACTCGTGAATAAGGAGTTCACAAAGCGGGGAAAGATGAAATGTGTTTGTATTACAACCACACGTGTTCTTGAGCCCTGGAATACCTATCCCCACTCCTTACTAAGATTGGTTGAATTAAGAATAAATGTTAGGGACGAGGGTTGTTCACAAAAATCTCATTATGAGAACTTCGCTCCCATATAATAGAAATTATTTTGCATCGGAATACAAGTGACACATTAGATTTAATACTCTTGTCGTCGAAATAAACCAAATTCCCCTCTTCTCGCGCATGTAGCAAAGTGAGGGCTCAAGAAAACGTGCACGATAATTGCTTTATAAGAAAACAATAATATTATTAACTGTATTCTTTATTAAGAGTACACAATTTAAATTATCAACTTCAGTGAATGAATACTTATTAACTATAATTAATGTAATACGTTACACTCTCATTCTTTACCCAGTTCAAATGAGCTAATTAGAAGCACATATTTACAGATATCTTGTATTCAATACTAATTCTTTTATACATTTAAAATATGATTACGCAGTAAAGTTCAAAATACTTTTAATGATTATTTACATATTTCATGAAAAGGAATGGTAAAATTATTCATTCACCCTGAAATGTCAGACAGGTGTGTACGTGACGAGGTGAAGGGTAGGGCACTTCCCCACAACACTTACACGTACTTCCAGTAATTTTATTCTAATTTAATTTTTCATAAAGCATTTTCTGCAGACATTACAGTATATTGCTATATTACTGTGAAACAACCCTCAAGGAGTTCAAAACGTTTTTTGCTTTCCTTGATTAAACTAGAGATGTTAAAAGTCTAATAAATACCATCTCGCATTATTGGGAACGGTTAAGTCTTATTAGAATTTCTGCCCTATCACTAATTTCTGCCCTACTCTAACACTTCAGCCATCACATGAGAACGGCCAGCCTATCAGATCAGGTCTCTAGAGGCGGTATCCAGGAACTTGAACGGTTCAGAATTTAATGATTTTTTGAGCCATGTTTTCCTAATGAGAAGCGTGTGAAATTTATGTGTCTTAACAGTTTCCTGAATCTCGGAGTGCTCGCAAAGGAGCGATTGTGGATTTGAATGAACGACGCGAAAAGAGTTCCTGGAAATGCACGGCGTGCTGTCGACAGCGGCCAGGGCTCGCAGGGAAGGGGACTGTGCACGTGCAGGTAGCGAGGGCGTGGGGTAGAGCAGGCATTGAGCACTTTGCATTGACGCACACAGGAAATTCTTGGACAACCTCCGCCTCCTATGACTCAGACGGATGAAGAGACGGTTTAAGGAGAAGCGTAGAGAATAAAGAAAGGCAACAAGTCAGTGTGTGTATGTGTGTGTGTAAGAGAGTGAGAGAGAAGGTAGGACTGAGAGAGAGTGAGAGAGAGAGTGGGAGTGAGAAAGAGTGAGAGTGGGAGTGAGATTGGGAGTGATACAGATTGGGAGTGAGACAGATTGGGAGTGAGACAGATTGGAGTGAGACAGATTGGGATGTGGGACAGATTGGGAGTGAGACAGATTGGGAGTGAGACAGATTGGGAGTGAGACAGATTGGGAGTGAGACAGATTGGGAGTGAGACAGATTGGGAGTGGGACAGATTGGGAGTGAGACAGATTGGGGAGTGAGACAGATTGGATGTGAGACAGATTGGGAGTGAGACAGATTGGGAGTGAGACAGATTGGGAGTGAGACAGATTGGGAGTGAGACAGATTGGGAGTGAGACAGATTGGGAGTGAGACAGATTATGGGAGTGAGACAGATTGGGAGTGAGACAGAGTGGGAATGAGACAGATTGGGAGTGAGACAGATTGGGAGTGAGACAGATTGGGAGTGAGACAGATTGGGAGTGAGACAGATTGGGAGTGAGACAGATTGGGAGTGAGACAGATTGGGAGTGAGACAGATTGGGAGTGAGACAGATTGGGAGTGAGACAGATTGGGAGTGAGACAGATTGGGAGTGAGACAGATTGGGAGTGAGACAGAGTGGGAATGAGACGGAGAGTGGGAGTGAGACGGAGAGTGGGAGTGAGACGGAGAGTGGGAGTGAGACGGAGAGTGGGAGTGAGACGGAGAGTGGGAGTGAGACGGAGAGTGGGAGTGAGACGGAGAGTGGGAGTGAGACGGAGAGTGGGAGTGAGACGGAGAGTGGGAGTGAGACGGAGAGTGGGAGTGAGACGGAGAGTGGGAGTGAGACGGAGAGTGGGAGTGAGACGGAGAGTGGGAGTGAGACGGAGAGTGGGAGTGAGACGGAGAGTGGGAGTGAGACGGAGAGTGGGAGTGAGACGGAGAGTGGGAGTGAGACGGAGAGTGGGAGAGAAAGAGATGGAGGAGAAAGAGATGGAGGGAGAAAGAGATGGAGGGAGAAAGAGATGGAGGCAGAAAGAGATGGAGGGAGAAAGAGATGGAGGGAGAAAGAGATGGAGGGGAGAAGAGATGGAGGGAGAAAGAGATGGAGGGAGAAAGAGATGGAGGGAGAAAGAGATGGAGGGAGGAAAGAGATGGAGGGAGAAAGAGATGGAGGGAGAAAGAGATGGAGGGAGAAAGAGATGGAGGGAGAAAGGGATGGAGGGAGAAAGAGATGGAGGGAGAAATAGATGGAGGGAGAAAGAGATGGAGGGAGAAAGAGATGGGAGGGAGAAAGAGATGGAGGGAGGAAAGAGATAGAGGAAGAGCAGATGCGATGAAGAACGCTATTGAGGGAAAAGGAGCGCCCCGAAGTTATTTCAGGGTCTTGAGCTCAGCCATTGTTTTGGTCGTGAAGGCGTCCGTTACCTGTATTTAAAACAACCTGCCCGTCTTCCGTCTGGACGTTCCGCAGCTGAAACCGCGAGATCGCAGCGTGCAGCGCCTCCAGTCGCTGGCGCATGAAGTCTTTGCGAATGGTGATATTGTGGCCATTCAAGTTTCTTCTTTACAAATTTAAAGATAACACTGTACTATAAGTTTTTTGAGTTATTAAATTTAATTAAATTTTGAGTTAAATTGGGAATTCACATGGAATCCGGCTACACCCAATATCAATGTTTTCTGGGTGAGTGAGATAGCCGCGAAATAAATTCCCATTACAGAAGAAAGATTTTGGCCTCAAAGTTAGTAGAAAATGGAAGAAAAATTTATTCAGAAAGATATGTTAGTAGCCAGTGAAGATGTTCTTCTGCCTCCACTTCACATCAAGCTGATTCTTATGAAACAGTTTGTCAAAGCCTTGAATTCATCTGGAAGAGAGTTTATTATTTTTCACAAAACTTTCCTCCTCTTACGGCTGCAAAAATAAAGGAAGGTATGTTTATAAGTCCCCAAATTAGAGAACTTCTGAGAGATACAAATTTTGAATAACGCCTAACATCAAAAGTGAAAAACGCATGGATATGTTTCAAGAATGTAACGCAAAATTATCTAGCAAACAAAGTAACAACTGTGAAGAACTTGTTCAAGTGCGGATAAAGACAGTTATTTAGAATATCAATATATCCTTAAAAATTCATTATCTTGATTCACATTTGCATTATTTTCCTTAGAACTGCCGTGACATTTCCTGTGAATATGGTGCAAGATTTCATAAAGGCATAAAGACCACGGAAAGCGATTTGAAGGTAAACAGATGCTTTCCATGTTTGTGGGCTACTGCTAGAATGTTATTTGAGAGTGCAAAAGTGATAACAAGAAAAAGAAAGCTTTCTTAATTCCCAGGGTAGAGATGGTTTTGTTGGTATATTCTGTAAATACGTTTTTCCATACAATATATTGTATTTTGTAGATCTATACTTGCTTTTAGTTTCATTATGATTAGATTGTTACAATTTCAAGAAAATATGGGATAATAATTGTTACATATTTTGCCTATATACAGTAGGGGCACAGAGTAAGGGAAAAGTAAAATAACCAAAAACAACAACAATAAGTTGTCTATAACTTAAACAGTTGTGCCTGATACTGTGTACAATGAAACTGATTATAGATATGATTCAGGCAGTAAATTACCATATAAATCACCCTTGTTTCCTTCGTAAAAATTATTTTCATGTTTTTGGTAGAACAGCCTAATAGTCCTGTTTTTTCAGCGATTTTGTCGTCTTCTCTGTGGATCCTATCAATGTCATTAAAGAACAAGTCAACACATTTTTAGCTACTACAATCTTTATCTTCGGGTATTTTCTCTTTCCTTATAGGCTGAATATGCGTAAACAATTTCTCCTACTGTACATTTCAAATTGATATGTCTTCAGATGCAGGTTGGTCGTCAACGTTTCAATTTCAGAATCACGATCTTAAATTTTCTGCAAAGAAGCAATAAAATGTTCATTGAAGGCCATTGATTCATTCAAATCTCAGCCACTATATATCAGAGTAACTGCAACGTATTTCAAAAAGGCCTCTGATTGAAGAATCCTCTCCAAGACCTTATTAACTTCGGCATGATTTTGGCCTACAAATCGGTATTGTTCTCGTTGCGGATGACCTTCGGAGGCATCTTGGAGAGAATATAAATTAAAATAGAGGAAAAAGATGGAAACATAGCTTAAGGGAAGCTACAGTACTGCTTAAATGAAATAACAAAGAAGGCAAATAAGAAACGGTAAGTAGATAACTAAGGACTGATTTGACAGGCGAGAAACAAAACGATTTCGGGGTTTTAAAGTAGCTTAGAGTACTGAAAAACTAGCTTTACTAATCAGAAAAAGAAATGTATTAAAAATGAATAAATAGAATTAAAGAAATTAATAAATCGCCTAAAACCACATTAAGTTTGTTAAATAAAAAGAAAGATTATCAATAGAATAAAAGAAAGAATACTTATCTGCCAAACTTTTACTGCTTTCGTAGCCTGATGCGAGCTCTGTAAATAGGGAAATGTGCGGTATATCACCTGCTTCTAAAGTATCTGTGGAAGAGCCCAGAGCGCTCCGATCAGACGTCTTCTCAGCAGGAAGGACATGGACTGACTGATAAGTACAGATCTGAACATACAGATCATGTAAGATTGTTTTCAGAATATATTTGATGAATACTAGAGAGAAAAAAGTTTTTTTTTATAATTGCCAATTTATTCTTGCATTATTCAAATTTGTCTGGTTATTTTTTAGAGGATCAAATAGCAAAAACGTGCTATCATGGAGATTATAATCTGCATTCAAGCCGGAAACATAGACAAATTCCTCCAAAAAGGTAGATTCAGTACCGTGCACTTAAGCCAGCTGCCACAACGATCAAGAAGTTTCCCTTCTGACACCAGAATTCAGAGCTGACGATTTTCGCATGCACTTTCTTATAGATGGTGCCTCACGATTTTCCCTGAATAGTCCTCCATGGCATCGCTGTATACAAAAGAACAATTGAAAAACGCCGAAGTATCACAAGAGCAGAAACTTCTTTCCACTCGATGGTAACAAAACCTTCTGCTCATCCAAATAGGAAGAAATACGTATAATACCTTGTACAAGCTTGCTGCCCTCACAGGACACGTACGCCACCATACACGACGTTCGATGGCTTATCGCTCCACAAATAATTCGAGTCTTCAAAGCGTGACTTTACAGCAACCCAGACACAAACCTAGGCATCAGAGCACCACATCACGTAATTACCGTCGATCCTCTTTAAGAAAATAGTTGAGCCAGGCGAGACAACAACGTGAAATTGAGACACCTATGATCACAGAAATCGAACCTTCTATTACTGTAAACAAACTTGAAGGATTTCCTGCTATTAAAGAAAATAAATATATTGAAAAAAAAGGAGGTTCATTAATATATACACACACCAATCCAAGTTTGGATTTCGTCAGGCGAGATTTACCAGATGGATAATCGAATTTTATCGCGTATGGAAGAATGCAAATGAGGGTTGAAAATAAAACAATGAAAATCCGGACGTTGACTTCTCTCGATATGCCCTTTCCGAGCATGGAAAATATTCATCAGAATCTTCCTATGCATATTAAATGAAGGTACTAATAATCTTTGGGTATATACGGTTATCGCCCAATAACGAAGCAAAACCAAGCAGAATGATCTAAAGAAAATATCTATTCTACGTCTATAAACTAAAGATTTATTAGCACATCATATCAATGCCTTTTAAGCTTCACTTCAAAACAAATGCTTTCAACACTTTCACTGCCTCCCAAAATGCGTGAAATTTCGCCAGTCGCCGTTCACTACCTTGGCCGTTGTACCGTCGGGTTTTTTATTGGAATAAATTGTGTTTGCTAGTTGTACTTGTTGATTCTGAGAGATTTGCCTTCGCGATGCAGATCCCGGGCCGGCGAGCGCCCGACGTGACAGACCTTGGCTGCCTGCACGTTTTCTCCCGAATGGTGGCAGCAGCGTCGCCGGCGGCAGGGCGCTTCCCGGGGGTCGGAGGTCAAGGAATGCGCGTGCCGCCCCCCGCCGCCCCCGCCGCCGCCCCTCCGCCGCCGCCGCCCCGCCCGCCGCCCCCCCGCCGCCGCCCCCGCCCCCGACCGCCACCTCCGCCCCCGCCGCTGTCCGCCCTCGCCGCCGCCGCCCCCGCCGCCCCTGCCGCCGCCACCACCGCCGCCTCCGCCGCTGCGTCCCCACCGCCGCCCCCGCCCCCGCCGCCGCCGCCGCCCCCGCCGCGGGCCCCCCCGTCGCCTCCCCCGCTGCCTCCCACGCCGCCGCCAACCCCACCGCCGCTGCCACTGCCGCCTCCACCGCCTCCGCCCCCTCCACCTCCGCCTCCTCCGCCGCTGCTGCCACCTCCCATCTCCGCCGCCGCCACGGCCACTGCCATCCGCCGCCTCCGTCGCCTCCCTCCTCCTCCGCCGCCGCCGCCGCCTGGACCGGACCGGCCCGAGCCGCCCGGCGCGGCGAGACGTCTTGTTAGCAGCGGCGGCGCCCGATAACGCTCCCCCTCGATTATCGACTTTTACGGGCGTCGTGCCGCGTTTGTTCCCAGCGCCGGCGGTCCTCTCGCCGCCGCGGGGTGGGTGGGGGGAGCCTCCCTGCGAACACATTGCGCACGACACCTTCGCTCCCACGGAGAGCACCTTTGCCCGCCCTCAGCCGAATTAGCCCTTCAAGGGATGAAGGCGGCACCGCGATGAAGCGATATTGGGAGGATTGGACTAGCAGACTTTGCTGCCACTTGTGGTCACCAGATGCAATCGAAATGGCTTTATCCTTAAAGCAGATGGTACTGGAATGAATGCTCAAGAGTTCAAATTTGGAGACAAATAGTCCAATTTATTACCTTAAACTATTTCGCCAAAGTAGATTTAAAGCAATGGGGAGGAGAAATGTAGACATAAGGATTTAAAAAATAAAGGAAATCTGCTTAATAATTTTGTCACCAGCATTATGCACTTTAAAGCTAGTGGTGCTACAGAATTGCACAGACATTCTCATAATATCAGCTTTTTTACACAGTAGAGAGAAAGTTACGTAATGCTGCGCAAAAAAAACTACGAATTTTCGGGAGAAAAACTCTTATTACAGGGCCCTGGTAACAAAAAGGTGGATCAATCCAGTTGCAAAGTTTAGAAAAAAAATCTAACACGTGGTGTATCCAGAATCTATGTTTTGTGGGTTCTTGATACCGAATTATCGAAAAACTGCAAAACGTCTGTCTGTCCGTCGGTCTTCCGTCCGTCTGTGAACAACGCTAACGGCTAAACCGTTCAGCCGATTTTCTCCAAAATGACATTCCCCAATCGATCTTGCTGGTGTTGCGGCCTCTTGAATTTGAAACCGATATTTAGGGGAGTTAAATTTGGGGAGTACTTTACATGAAGCCCCTGAGACATTTTTAAAAATTTCAAAAAATGCCTCCATTGTTTTTTATTACATTTTGTTATCTAATAATATGAATTATGTTTATGATAATGGCGTAGGTATCATTTTCGTTGAAAACTAATTTTTTAATTGCAAACATTCAAACATTTTTCAGCGTCTTCCTACAACTACAATTATGTAGACGCAAATTTTTTCTCTTAATGAAATCTATTCCTTAAAGATAGATTTTGAAATAAGGTTATGTACAATTTTTCGAAGATGTGATAACTTTTGCATAATTTTGCGTGAAAGTATGGGCGAGAAAGTACGTGCTGTTTTAGCAGCAGTGGTTCGACTTCAGTATCAGTAAGTCTCTGATTGATTTAACCTCTACGTCTACAGGTCTGAGTTTGCCATTTCCGACAACGTACCATAAATATTGCCCTTTTTTGTGTGCATTCTTACATTTCGTCTGTTGCACTGTTACACTTTTCTGCTGCAACATTCTAAACACTGTGTCAAGACGATTTGTGTCTACCAGGTATTATTAAATTCCTCAATGTCATCTAAATAAGGCAGTAGGGGCATGTTGACAGCAGAGTACTAACATGCGTCAATACTAAAACAGACCGTTTTTATACCAAAAGAAAGATGTAAAGATCAGTGCGTGCCAAAGCTGGTACAACTGCTGTGTACTAATGGAGAGTACCCTGTTTTAATTATTTGACTTACGAGTAACTTCCTGGAGTCAATACACGGCGAAAGTTTCTTTCTGTACTCTTCCACTGGGCGAATATCAATTTTGAATAAAATTGTCGGAATGTTTGAGGTGCTAGCGTTGATCACACACGAAGAGACAGACATTTTGTCGATAATCGATTTTTCACCCACAAAAAATTCTGAGAACCCAACGAGTTAGAGAAAGAAATTTAGAAACGAGATTTACCAACTTTTTCGTTACCAGGGCTGATATTTCTATTTTTATTTCTGTCGAAAAACCTTGAATTTCCGCCTCCGAATTACAATACTTTCTCTTTACTATGTTCGTTTATAATAACGAAAGAGAGTAAAGTAATGATGTCAAGGTCGATGCCACCAGCGGGACCGATGACACCAGCAAGTGGCACCGGTAGCACGACGAACTCATCCCTCCACGCACTTGATCACCTCTCCACAAGAAAGCGACTCCACGGGAAGTCGCCGTGAACGCATTTCGGCTTTACACATGAAAGACAATTAGGCGGGATTTAGATAAATACGTTCCAGAACATTTGTTGTTGTTGTTGTTATTATTAATATTCCACTACATCACGACTAAAGATGTTATGAGTCGGCTCAAAATAAAATCTACTCCATGTTGCAACCAGCTACCTAAGGAGTAGATCTAGGGATTGTCGGTGCCTGTACAATATTTTGCGCAAAATGTGGGCTGTTCCAAATAAAGCGATTTCTTGCATTTCCCAGTCTTTTGAATTACTTGGGAGTTTAGCCAAGTTCTTACACAAATTTTTCGGAATTATTATTATTATTATTATTATTATTATTATTATTATTATTATTATTATTATTATTATTTCATTTTCTGTGCACATCTTTTCTTCATGCGATTCCATCAAGTTCGAAAACGGTGGGGTGACTACAGATTCCCGATGCTTGTTGCACTGAGAAGCTTGTAGCCTGCCACAGTATCACGAAGCGTGCCACTGCCATCAGCAGGTGAACTTGATATCGCTGTTGTAGATTGTGTACATTTGTGGGGACGAGAAGAGTTTTACTCTCCGATTAACATTCGCTGCTGGCACTCAGATACGGAGTGTCACGTGGCTGCGATTTCCCCGTCAACGGTCGCTCCGCCCCGTCCCCCGCCACTCCGCGCCGCCCCGCCCCACGCCGCCCCACTCCCCTCTCCGCCCTGCCCCGCGCCGGCCCGCCTCTTTCTGCCCCGCCCCTCTCCACCCCGCCCCGCACACCGCCACTCCCCTCTCCGCCCTGCCCCGCGCTGGCCGCCCCTCTCTGCCCCGCCCCTCTCTGCCCCGCCCCTCTCTGCCCCGCCCCTCTCTGCCCCGCCCTCTCTGCCCCGCCCCGCCCCGCCCCTCTCTGCCCCGCCCCGCCCCACTCCGCCCCGCCCCACTCCGCCCCGACCCTCTCCTCCCCACCCCGCGCCCCCGCCACGCCCCTCTCCGCCCTGCCCCGCGCCGGCTCGCCCCGCCCCGCCCTGCTCCGCCTCGCCGCCGGTGGCAGCGGCGCGGGTGTACGCTAAAGCGACGGCTGGCGCCCGGCCAGGCGCCGCCACCGCCGCCAGCGGGCTCCTCCTTCTGACGCTTGACCGTTTTTTCTTCCTCTCCGCCACCGCCTTCCGTCTGCCCCTTGTTCCCTCCCCCTCCCTTACCCCCCTCACCTCCTCCCGTCACGCCCACTCTCACGGTGCGGCGTTCTAGCCTCTCGTCTTGGGCGTTCACAGACGTGCACATGCATTATTGATCGCCTTCATTTCATTCACGATCCAGATGCAGTCGGAAACAATTTCTACGGAAGGTATGAGTAGACCACGTGTTTTAGGACAAATCCTATTGAGTTCTTTTAAGAGGTTGTGGAAAAATAATAATTGCAGATGTTTACGATCATCAAAATAATTGATCTACTGAACGCATCTAATAGTGCCTAAAACTCCTAAAAGGGCGGTTGATGCCTATTTTTAATATTTCTTTGCCTAAAAAAAGTAATTTTGAAGAATTATAGTATTTTAATAACTCATTTTTTAAATTTGTTATATCAAAACGCAGATACTTCCCCAAAACACGAATATTCCTGAATACCCAATCGACTATGCACCGAAATCTCTCATCCCACACATGGAACATCTCTCATCCAACATATGGATTTCTGCAAGTCCATATGAAGAGGATGTTTCACGCTCGTCTCCGATCAACTCTTCTTAGACAATTGCACCCATCCTCGGTGCATCTGCCCCGTTTGTCATGTTAAGAATGAAAAGTGTAAAAGAATCAATAAAATTGAAAGAAATGAAAGTGAATAAAATAATATATTTGAAGTTACTCTCATAAATTAAGTAAAAACTACTTGACTTTCTTGAAAATAAGAAAATTCCAAGGTCTAGTTTTGAGAAAAGAAAGGTACGATTAGGAATTAGGCAGTATGTAGTGTTCGGAAGTTCCCATTACAAACATGCTATGTACAATTTAATGAAGAATGACAGAAAAAAAATGAGAACATTTTGTTCAAATGTTCCTTCCTGGCGCGAAATGCAAACCGGCTGCCGCGACCCGCCACCGGCGTCTGCAACGGGGCTGCGCTTTACGCCGTTTCTCTGCGTTTTCGGTGAAACTGTCGACTGAGGCACACACAAAGGAAACATAACGATGACTGCCAATGACAGAACTCGAATACTGCTTCCGAAATGCGTTTTCTCAGAGGAATTGCCGGAATTTCCTAATTAAATCACATAACGAATGAAGTGATCAGCGATAGTCCTGTAGGTTTGCAGGGTTCTTGAAAATACGGATGAAAACAGAAATAAATGGCTAAGCCATGTTCTGCGAATGGATGAAAGCAAAATGCCAAAATGCATCATTGACCTCAGACCTCAAGGAAGTGGTGCGGGCCGTCCAGTCAAAAGATGGTGTCAGCAACATGGGACCCGCAGCAGGCCTCTGGGTCTCAAGTTTGAAGAAGAATAAAAGAGAAATGTTAAGAAGGTTTAAACCCTTGTACCATATCTGCAATTTGCTATCAAATACTGTACCTGGGGTCTTTTGGACAAGCGTTACTGACAATTAGAAATAGTAAACACGAATACGTACCATGATTTCCAGAGTGTCAATAATTGTTTTTATATAAGTATACATTTTATAAGTTATTTTCAATAACATAGTAAATATAATTTATTTATATTAAATGTTTCACATTAAAAATAACCTCTACTGTACGTAACCTCCATTCTTGATACATAATGATTCTGAAATATTATAATAGTTTACGAAAGTTATTTCGAGATGCTTCATATATTGACTGTATCAGACCCATTATTTCAGCTCATGGCAACACATTTCAAATGAGAATGGAAAATAAGAGGCTCTACCTTAGATGAAACCAGTCTCTCGTAACGAAAAAAAATTAATAACTCCCTAATAAAAATTTGGAAAATATGTGAAAAAGCTTTGTTACCTGCTTAATAATGTGCACGAATGCATATCTTGAAGACTGAAATTATCTTGCAAATATTCAGGAAAATATTAACAAATGAATGACGATGGGATCCAAAAAGACTCCAGATATGGTAAGAGGGTTAAAATATTGCAAATGATATCCAGTGTCTGTATCCCCTAGTGACATGAATGGGGTCCTCCTGTGGTGAAGCCTCACGTCTCTCGCCTGCTCGCTCTCCGCTGCGCAGGTATCATTTCCAGGTGGGCAGGCTAGCCTTCAACCCTGCCCCCTGCACCACAGTGTGTATCATCGAACTAGGATGACGCCCCCCTCCCCCCACTGACGCAGAGAAGAACTTGTACGGCGGTATATAAACACGGAATACGGCCACAGAAGTGGTCGCTCGTTTTCCGCTCTTCGAGAGCGAGCGAGTGATCGCCGGCGCCCCACTCTACGGTTGCCCTCGGGTCGACCAAGGAAGGAATCGACGCTATTATACAACCGTGACCTCTCTGCCTTCATCGCCGCCGCCACCGCCACCGTCTCCCACCGCTCCCCCCCTCCCCTCTTGGCGGCAGCCGACTGAATGCTGGGCTGTGTAGTCGCTGTAAGGATGTAATCGTATACTTATAACAAGTTTACAAAATAACTACTTTAATAATCAACTCGGTGAACATCTCTCTGCATACTCCCTTCCATTATGTCTGCACGACACTCCAATGGGCGGTCGCGGAAATCAGTGTGGAAGGGAGGAGGAGGAGGGCTAGAGCCAGCACCGCCTCGGATGGCGGCGGCGGGGCGGTCTCCTCTGGCTGGGCGCGGGGGAATCGCCCGACTGCGACCTGATGTCAGTTTCCATTGCCTCCGCTTGTCAATGTCTCTTCACTTTTCCCTTACCTGAGAATGCATAGACCGACTGCATCCCGCGGTCAGCTTTCCCTCGTCTTCTCTTCCCCGCAAATTTCCTTTCATTTTTCGTTACCTGAGAATGCATAGCCCGACTGCATCCCGCGGTCGGCTTTCACTCGCCTTCTCTTCCCCGAAAATTTCATTTCATTGTTCGTTACCTGAGAATGCATAGCCCGACTGCATCCCGCGGTCGGTTTTCACTCGCCTTCTCTTCCCCGAAAATTTCCTTTCATTATTCGTAACCTGAGAATGCATAGCCCGACTGCATCCCGTGGTCGGCTTTCACTCGCCTTATCTTCCCTGAAAATTTTCTTTCATTGTTCGTTACCTGAGAATGCATAGCCCGACTGCATCCCGCGGTCAGCTTTCCCTCGCCTTCTCTTCCTCGCAAATTTCCTTTCATTGTTCGTTACCCGAGAATGCATAGACCGACTGCATCCCGTGGTCGGCTTTCACTCGCCTTATCTTCCCTGAAAATTTTCTTTCATTGTTCGTTACCTGAGAATGCATAGCCCGACTGCGTCTCGCGGTCAGCTTTCCCTCGGCTTCTCTTCCCCGCAAATTTCCTTTCGTTTTTCGTTACCTGAGAATGCATAGCCCGACTGCATCCCGCGGTCAGCTTTCCCTCGCCTTCTCTTCCCCGCAAATTTCCTTTCATTTTTCATTACCTGAGAATGCATAGCCCGACTGCATCCCGTGGTCAGCTTTCCCTCGCCTCTGCTTCCGAGCTCATTCTCCTTTACTTTTTGTTACCTGAGAAGACATAGCTCAATTCCATTAAGTTTCGTTCATCAGGTATTTCGGTAGGAGTAAATATTTTAGTTAAGATTGCATTCTTAAGTAGCGTAAGTAAATGTTCTCGCGCCAGTCTGGAGAAAACCTCGAGCACAGGTGAACATGGCAGAATCTTCCTAACTCTATACGTTGAGATAGTGGAGTAAGAAGATGCTGGTGAGAGTAGGTTTCAAGATTTGTTCCCACAAACGTTTAAGCGATGGCAGTGTTCATAAAAAAGCGTGTAAATGTTTCTTAAAAATAAACAGAAGTGGATCAGCTATAATTGATCAATATAACACTAAGCAAACCACAGTAAATATAGAAATCAAACATCACACTAAGGAACGGAATAAAGTCGGGCTATGCCTTTTGGAGAGGTAAGTTAATGTCTTAGGAAATGTTGAGTGCGTGATGCAGCCGGGCAATGCCATTTTGTGGAGTTAGGTAAACGGCTTAGGAAATGTTCTCCGTGTGATGCAATCGGGCTATGCCTTTTTGTATAGGTAGGTAAAGGGCTAAGGAAATGTTGAGTGCTTGATGTAGTAAGGCTATGCCTTTTTGTGGAGGTAGGTAAACGGCTTCGCAAATGTTCTCCGTGTGATGCAATCGGGCTATGCCTTTTTGTATAGGTAGGTAAAGGGCTAAGGAAATGTTGAGTGCTTGATGTAGTAAGGTTATGACTTTTTGTGGAGGTAGGTAAACGGCTTCGCAAATGTTGCCCGCGTGATGCAGTCGGGCTATGCCTTTTTGAGGAGGTAGGTAAAGGGCTTTGCAAATGTTGACCGCGTGATGCAGTCGGGCTATGCCTTTTTGGGGAGGTAGGTAAACGGCTTCGCAAATGTTGACCGCGTGATGCAATCGGGCTATGTCTTTTGAGGAGGTAGGTAAAGGGCTTCGCAAATGTTGACCGCGTGATGCAGTCGGGCTATGCCTTTTTGTGGAGGTAGATAAAGGACTTAGGAAATGTTGACTGCGCGATGCAATCGGAATACCCCTTTTTGGCGAGATAAGTAAGCAGCTTAGTTAAAAATTGAACGGAAGATGCAGTTGATGTACGCCTGCGGCGCAGGCAGAATGCGTCGCCATGGACAGCGTCTCTAGCGGTTTTTTCAAATTAATTTATTATTATTTGAATGAATAGTACATGGTTCAGTATTTACTACTTTTTCATTTGTAATTGTTCTATCTTACAGTTAACCTAACCTAAAACTAATTCTACTCTAACTACATAGTTGGCTAACGATACTCATTGAGCACCTATGCTTAGCTTACATCTGAAAATATATTGAGGAAGGTATGTAGTGGATGTCTATTGCGGATTCGGATCGGAAATGTATTGAGTGTGGCTAGGTTGTAGTGGGCTGTTTGGTTTATTGAGGATATATTTGGTAGAAATTGTTGGAGAGATGAGCGATGCGATGATTGATGGTTGGTAAATGTAGTTCTCTGTGTAGTTGATCGTTTGAAATGAACCATGGGGCGTGAGTGCTAATCTTAAGAATTTGTATCGTCCCTAGCGACGGCAGCTCCGCCTGAGGCAGCATTTGGCCTTCCCCCAGTTGGCGTCGCCAGAGCAAGCGTGTCCCGCCGGCGCCGTCTGCGCTCGGGCCGAAGGAAGCCCGCCGACCTCCCTGCACCTCCCACGCATCAGCTATACTGTCCTTTTGCAATGTCCTTTTTTTGCATCTTCCAGAATTTACGGAGTTCTCTGTTAATAGATCAGCGCCAATATCTTCACCATTCCGTTCTTCATGAGAAGAAAATAATTTTAAGAAAATATTGGAACCGTTTTTTTAAGAGGAATCTTTAAAAATTGCCTACATTTCATGCAAAATTACATCAATTAAAACATTTACTCAACAAGGCAATATAATGATCATGAAAGTCATAAAAGTAAGTGATTGGATATCAGAAAATTGAGAAAACCAGACTGGATCAATCATTTCCTCATAAGAGCTAAATATAGAGAGACAATATCACTTAGTAGAACAAAGAAAGCTAACACGATCATTGGATATGCCATAGGAAAGCTTAATGAAGTGGCGATAGTAGGAAAATTCAAGGAGGAATTACAAGACTTCTAAGAAAGACCATCCTCAGAGCCAGAAAAAGGAAAATTAGAAGGTTTCAGGCGAAAAGAAGGAAAAACAGGGAAAACTTGTTTGATGAAGTGTATAGAATGGTGATACAAGAGAAAGAAGAAATGAGGAATAATATGATAATGAGGACTAGAACTAATGTAAAGGAGTATGAGGAATCCAATCGTAATGCTAGGAAAGTGATTCGGAAAAATAAAAAATAACATGAAGAAGAAAGCTTATACAAAAATTGAATTGAAGGAGTCATATTAAAAAACTATGAAATAATTAAGAGTTTTAAAGGTACATAACAGCCTAAAATATTTATGTGTAGAGATAAAGAAGAAAATGTGGTTGGTAGGGGAGATTAAATAATGATTAGGGGGCAGAACATTTTCATCAACTTTTGAATGAAGTAATTTTCAATGAATCAAGTAATTGAACATAAGGACAAGGTCAATTTTGACGGACCAGGCCTAGAATTAAAAGAACCCACAAGAAACGAAACATATGCAGCTTTAAGAAAACTGAGGAATAAGAGGGGCCCGAGATTAGATAGTATAGCGGTAGAATTTATAAAAATAAGACCTAGAAGTTTGTGGAACAATGTACATAATTTAATATGTATAATATGGAGAGAAGAATGAATGCCAAAAGATTGGAAATTGTCAGTGTTAAATCCTGTACATGAGAAATGGAATAGAAAGAATTTCAAAAACTGTAGAGATATAGCTTTGTTTAATACCGTTTACAAAATATTCTCGACAATTTTAGCTACAAAAGAAGACATTATGTTCAATTCGAAGGGGATTACCACAGGGGATACAAAAGGCAGAAGAACCACGGATCAAATATTTTGCCTAAGACAAGTGTTAGAGAAAGCATACAAACAGAAGATAGAAATACGTCAACTGTATATACAACTGTATATTTAAAAAAAAACTTTCAACATCTTTGATTTTATTTATAGTGATCAAAAATACTTATAAACGAACAATCTGAATAAGTAAAATGTTCGTTTGGAATACTAAAATACTTACACGAATGGACGCGGTAGAGCACGGAGTGCTGCAGTCAGTATTTTTTTTTCCAATCATCTTTACGACCGATAGGGAGAAGGCAACGGAACGGAGATTTTCTCGTTTCGTTTAGAATATTGCGAAGTGAGAATACTGAATCCATCTGCCATGTCAAATAGCTCTACTCTACTTTAGAACAATAAAAAGCTCAAAGGCAGCAGGGAGTGCTGCCGCGCGCCCGTCGGAAGATTATGTATAAAATTAAAGTTTCTGATTTGTGATTTCAAATTAAATATTTCTTAAAGTAGCAGCCCTTGCAACTCTCACCTTTTGGGAAATTCTTGAATGGCTTTTCTGTTCATTTGGCCAAAACCCTTTCCTCCAATTTGACACAACTGAATTGAATTATTTTAGAAATGTGTTATTCTATAAATGTGAATTGACATTTCATACATGAAATATTTGAAGAAAGTTATACTTCGAGGTCCGAGGTCTGCCGAGTTTGTTTCCCAGATGATGATGATGACAAAGGAAATGAATTGTGCTCGCTTTCAAAGAAAATAAAGTTCGACCAAAAGACGCACTCGCGAATGTTGAAGTCTTGAATGTTTAAAACCGGTAACATTCCTCTAATCGCGAATATTCGGAACTCTCGAATAGCGAATCCGCGGATGTCGGGGGATTACTGTACCGTTTAAAGTGGTCAGATGGATAAAAATGATCCTTTAGGTCTTTAATGTTGTTAAATTTCAGGGGAATGTATCTAAGTACAACACAACGCGGACTAAGCAAAAGCAATGAACTGTATACTATCGTCTTTAACCTGAAAAAAAGTACGGAATATTGAAATCAATCCTAACGGTATAAATGTAAATATAACGGTGCAAATTTTGAATCAGTAAGATGACGTAATGATAATTAGTAAACACTGAAAGAGATGGAAGAAGCACTACAACAATTGATGGAAGGATCACAAGGAATAGGCTTGGAAATAAATGAAGAGAAAACAAAATGCAGTGAGTCCCACTAACAACGGGGCCACCCCATAACTTCTAAACGGTCCACCGTATCGAAATGTAGTTTTCACCCAACAATTCGGTATCATAGGGCAAGCTGTAGAGATATTGTTTCAAATATTTATAGTTTTAGAGAAATTTAATCATCTTTGAATTTTTAAATGGAATCTTGTACTTTTCTCATTAGCAATAGATAAATCACATAGATAAAAGTAGGTTTTCCTCACTTGCGTTAGATACTAAATCGTAAAAAGAAGAATGCAAGGATGTAACATATGTTAATGTTTTTATAATATTTTGAGTATAAAATGATAATTTCTGGCATGCGATTTTAAATTAAACGTACAATATTTCCTGGTGCAGCCCGTGCAACTGTCGCTTTGGGGGAAGGTGGCCTTCGCGGTCTCTCCCCTCTATCCCTAAGAGTGCCGGCAGTTCTTTGTGAAAATAAGCTCAAAAATAAGCTCAAATTTAGAAACGTTAGAAATTTTTTCAAGTACGTCTCCACATTTTTTCTTGAAACTTTTGGTAAGGATTGTGTTATTTGGTCTGAATTACATGACGAATGCTTCATTTTGAAGTCTTTTGATTTTCAAAAATAAAAAAATGTATTTTTATGTCTCTTAGACTGTTAAGACAGAGGAACCCTTCTTTACAATCACCCCTTCTGCGCGACTCCCCCCCCTCTTCCCAACAACTTTTTTTCGGGGAGGGAATGCTTTTCCTGTAAGACCAATGCATTGAAATCCCCTTCATACCGATTGCCCGTGTTCTGGACCAACGACCATCATTCCTCCACAAAATCACACTTTTTCCCCTTGAATGCGACCACTTTTATCCAAGTCTCGAGAAATGTTTTTCAAGGTCTTGTGTCGCTTCTGCTTAGCTGTAACTTGCGGCCTTGGTAGCAATCGACCATTATCCACGATATCTGACTCGGCAGGCAGAAGTGTCGCTGTCGTTTGTCCCTTTGGATGTGCTATTCTTAAAATGGCATTGGAGACAGGTTCCACTATTTCTCCTTCAGTCTGCAATTCTATCCAGCGCTGCACGTCCTTTCACTGTGTAGCGTAGCCACAGATTGTGTTGGGAGTGTTAGAGGGAAGTCTGTTTTAGCTACAATTTACATTTCATCCTTGCAAATACCAATCGCTAAAAGAAAGAGAGCGAGACCTCGCTTATCAGTGATAAGGAGAGCGAAAATGGAAAGTCCCAGCTATTTAATTGTGGTAAAAGTCAGATACAGTCAATTTTCTTTTGTTATTTAAGGTCGCGTCAACTACTAGGTCATTAGCGATCATTATTGGATGTAACGTTATGGTATGAGGATGAAACGGTGATGCTAGGAGGTGAAAGGATGAGCACATACAACCATGCCCGCGACCCCACGGTCCAAGATCACTATGGCACTACTGCTTTAGCGATCTCGGCCAAGGGGCCGACAGTCAATTTTTGTAAATCGAGAATGATACTTGAAAGATTGAGAAGAAAAATATCAATAAGGACTCTATGAAAACTCTTGGAAGCCTTACGAAAGTAGGCTCCTTATAATAGTGGGGAAAAGAAAGGGACTCCTTAAAAGAGGGCCCACGTTACAAGAAAAAGTTCTTCAAAATCGCCTGGGACTTATGAGTCGATAACTTTAGCGCCAGCAGTTGATGGTTGAACAGAATTTATGTTCGCCAAAACATTGTTTTCCGATGTTTTAGTGACAACATTTGTGAAGGCAATGAAAATACGATCAGTGACTGGAAATCGCGAATTCCCGATATATCAAAGGGTAAATGCAATGTGACATCTACATCATGGATGTAACGGGCCTTCTATTTAAAGCAATACCTGACAGAACGCTTGCAGTGAAAGGAGTCAAATGCGAGTCATTGGGATCAATTTCTTATTGACTGAAGATGCTTCTAATAGGTAAAGCCTCCAGATGAACCAAGTTGTGTATTTTCATGAATCTAAAATGAATCAGGGCAAGAGGATGAACTCTCCATCACTTTATTAGAAAGAATCATATGTGATGCAAGTGGTTCGAGTAGTTTAATTTATAACTGGGAAGACTGTAAGACAATATAAGTGTTAATATTGCGTTTTGAATTTTTGCTTGATTTACATGTTCTCCGTAGCTACATTAAATTGTTGATTTCCTTCGAAGAAACGATTTATTGAAGTGAAAGGTTTTGCTTTCTTTAATTCATGACAAAGGACGTTATGCGTCGGTTGAATATAAAATCTACTATAGGTTGCAACCAGGTTGCAAGGAGCAGATCTAGGGATCAGTCGGTGCCTCTACAATACTTTGCGTAAACGTGGCCTCTTCCAATAAAGCCATGTCTTGAACGTCCCAGTCTTTTGAAAGACCTGGGATTTTAGGCAGGTTCTTACACAAATTTTGTGGAACAAATCCCAGAGCTCTGGTAAATAGACATCCCGTGTCTTTACGCCACACATTCGACTGATCTCGATTTCCAATATCATGTATTTCTTGTGTTCCGACCTTTAAAGATGGCTATTATTTAAAACTATTCTTTTGTTTTACTTGACTGTGATTTCAGTTTTTGTATTTCTTAACAGAAGTATTTTTCTTATAAATATTATTTTTCTTTTTATCCGAGAGTTCTTGACGTTGTTGTAGTGCATTTAATTATAATTAAAAAGTTCTGTTTTGAATAATTGAAGGTTTTGATTGTCTTTAAAAACTCTGTGTATTTCACTGTGCTACAACACACGAAATATAAAATCATTGATATTTAATTATTCATTATTTAATTAATACTCAAGAAGAGCTCCCCATAGAACCCAATCATTTTCGAAGCCTATTAAAGAGCTCGATTGAAATGACAGGTAAAGGATGAAACGTCACGTGTTCGGATTTGTGATTGAACATATTTTGCAAAAGACAAAACTTGAGCCAATTGTCGTCGTGAAGGTAACGATCACAACGCATATTTTGAATGAGTATTTTAGCCACGGATGGCAACAGAAACGAATCTAAGCGAAATTAGGTATTTCGTTACAATTTCTTGTGCACAGAAACTAAAGTACGTAACGAAACTAACTCAAGAGAAAATAATTTTGTTACAGCGGTGCAGAAACGAAACGTTTAGTTTCGTTTCTGTTGCCATCCTTGGTTTTAGCCCTTATACAAGCCTTGTCCTCCAGGACAATCCCCTTGCCGGAGAGCGCGGCCGGGCGAGCCGCGGGCGAGGCGAGGCAAGGCCGCGGGCGCGCCGGGTCGGGTCGCGTCGGGTCGGGTCGCGTCGGGTCGGGCGGGGTCGGCCGGCGACGCCGCCGCCTCCCGCAGGTCCTCGAGGGCGCCAGGTGGCAGCCTGCTGGGCCTCCGCCTCCGCCGCCGCCGCCGCCGCCTCCGCCCGCCGCCGAAGAAGAGGCGTGTTCGAGTGGCGGTCGCTAGGCGGAGCCACCGCGGGCCGCGCCGCCGCCGCCGCCGCCGCCGTCGCCGCCGCCTCCCGCCAGTCTCGCTCCGGCCAGCGTGGGGAGCGGTCACGTCGCCAGCGCGCTAGACCCGCCTTGCCTCGCGCCGCCTCGCCTCGCCTCGCGTCGCATCGCGTCGCCCCCGAGTGCTGTCGCCGAGGTGAAGGTGCCGTCGCCGCACGTGGCCAGCGCGGCATGTCCCCGCGCGCGCTCGCCCCCCGCCGCCCACGCCGTCGCCCGCGCCACGCCGCCGCCCACGCCGCTCCCGCGCACCCACATGGACGCCAGGTAAGTCGCCCAAGGCGCCGCCACTCTCCGAAACAGCTGTCCACGTGTGCTTTGTACACTCTCCGAAACAGCTGTCCACGTGTGCTTTTAAACAAGACTGACAGAAAATAGTTTCCGAAATGGTACCTTACGCGTGTGTTTCTACTCCCTCGTATCTAATCCCCTCTGCTATTTTTCATTCGTGTCTTGAGTAATCGTCACCGACCAGCGTTCATACATGTGGTAGTGTCATTCGTGTTTGTAATAGCCGTGTGGATACTTTCCGTTGAACTGATTTCACCATTCAAAAGGATTATCAGCGTTTCATCTGCGAGCGTGTTTGTTGTTGAAGTGGTCGTGTGAGGACACATGTGGCCCCCTCAGTACCGGTCACTGTGCCCTTGATCGCGTTTTGTAATTTCGTGTGTGAAATCACTGTAAGGGTCGTGATTATCGCCGGTTGTACTCACTCCATTAATCCGGCAACGTGCGTGAGTGGAGACATTGACTTCGACTCGATCTGTCGTAGCACGTGAGAGTGCGGAGTACAAATGAGCACAGCACGCTTTGATATTTATCAGTGGGAGTTGGAATGTGATTGTTTCAATTTTAGTGGACTGATAATATACTTATTTTGATATGTGCTTTAGTATTGTATTGAAAATGAATCCTGTAGTGATAAACATGCAATGCAAGATAATGTTCGTTTAAATCGGAATTGACTTACGGCATTTTAATTTAGGCGATATTTATAGCATTCTAACGAGTAGATTAACATTCTCGTAGTGATGTGTGAAATGACGAGTTGCATTTCTTTCCTTGTTATTTTTAAACAAGACCATTTGTGTCAACGCACAGAAAATACGTGACAACAGCCTAAAACGAACCAAATTTACCGTGTGGCACTTCGCGGTTTGAATTGTGAACGACGACGTGTGTGCATGCTATTCACCACCCCCGCAGCCGGCTGCACCCCTCCCCGGGCGGGTCATCGGCCCTCCACGCCCCGCCCCGCCCCGCCCCCCGCCCCCACCCCACCCCGCCCCACCTCGCTCTCGCCCCGCCCCCGCCCCACCCCGCTCCCGCCCCGCCCCCGCCACGCCCCCGCCACGCCCCCGCCACGCCCCCGCCACGCCCCCGCCACGCCCCCGCCCCGTCCCCGCCCCCGCCCCCATCACGCCCCCGTCCCGCCACCCTTTCCCCGCCCCTCCCCCGCCACCCTTCGCCGCCCCGCCCCCGCCCCGCTCCCACCCCACCCCGCCCCCGCCCGCCAATGTCACCGCCCCCGCCGGCACCCCGCCCTAGCTCCATCCGCGGCCCGCCCGCATCCCTCCCGCCCGCGCACCCGCCCTGTCCCGCCCCTCCTCTCCCCGCCCTTCCCCGGTCCCCGCCCCTGTCCCGCCAGCGCCCTCGCCGCGCCCCGCCCACCCCGACCGCCCCCGCGTGAGTCGCACATCGCTTCGCCCGCGCTCCGAATGGATCACCGCGAACGGATCCACATTTCGTCCGTTTTTAACGGGGGGTTAGTGCGAGCGCCATTTATCCAGCGGAACACTGTAATGCAATAGCGGCGGCCGTTGCTGGGCAGCCGCGACGGGAGGGCTTCGGGTGGCAATTGCGACGCGCCCATGCCATTCGCCAGGAATTTAGGCGTGCGGGAATCATTAACCAGAGTCTACGGCCAATGAACGACTGTATTCCGCTGAACCTACAGTCTCAGCACAAGGAATTTACCTTACGCATTTTGAAATGTCAGTAATACCGACTTCTTAAAAATGTCGCCAAACGTAACTTATTTTTTTGTTAATGTTATTTATATAAAAAAAACCTTGGATTTGTTTCTCTATCTCTTTTACTTCGTGTTAATTATTTTTCTAAAAATTAAATTTCTTCATGAAAAATGTAATTGTAAGACGCTGTCTTGTATCTTGGAAAATTAGAAATATTCCTTGCGATTAAAGAAACACCAGGTTCAGAAGCATCGCCTGTGCGCGATTTTGAGATTCAATCCCTTTCATTTCAGCCCTTCCTGTGCTATTAGCGTTGCTGTCAAGATGCCGTAGGAACTTCGAAGCAAAGACGAACTGGAATTTTGATCTCAGTTTTTTTCTCAGTGTCACATCAGTTAGAATGTCAGGCTGAGTTTTTCCAGGTCCATTTCAATTACGGCTGTTAATTTTCCAAGAAAATGTCCGAGGAGTTAGGAGAGAATCTTCATGTTTTAATTTCCAAGTTCAGGACATTCATACATTTGCACCTCAGCCGTGATTACTGGAGTCCGAAATGATAGTTGCATTGTTATTATTTATTATGGTATTTAATACAGAAATGTATATTGCAGAAGGTTTTCTTTTAGACATTTTATTAAGTTCTGTGTGGAAACTGTATTGGAAGAAAAACCAAGCCATAAATCCTCCGTTCTGGTTGGGCAATCGAGCGCTATAAAGAATAAAAGAGTTGCTCTGAAGTTAAGTCAAAACATAGATACAATTCTTACGTTACTTGCTAGGAAAGATGAATTTGCTGCTGTGACATGTAAGCAGCTTTTGGTATGACGCCTTTTTCAAGCAAAGCGCTGGTGTTGTGTGTTCTAACGCGTCATCGAACCTGAACATTTTTATTCAAAGAACGATATATCGCCTTCTATGACTCTTCCAAAAGTACTTGAATCTCTCGGATGTTTTACTGTCACTATTCTCTGTGTATGTGTAACAGTGTGTATGTGTGTGTGTGTGAATTTACTGACACTATTCTCTGCGTAGGTGTCCGGGGAGGAAACGTCGAAACTTCGAAAATAAGCTATTAAGACAATTCTAAGCAGATTTTGTCTACTAAACTACGTGGAAATTCCGAATGGTTGGGCTGCAATGAGCACTCAAAAGTTGGTTTGAAAAATTGATTTCTAGGCAAAAATTTGCATTATAGAAGCGTAGAAACACTCCACAAACATGTAAATTGTTTATTATTTACAAAAAATGAGTATATTTGCTCAGTCAGAAAAATTAAGTGAGAAATAAAAAAAAAAAAGCAGTCGAATTGTGTAAATTGGGTGCTTTTTTATTTCTCGCTTAATTTTTCTTTCTGAACAAATATATTCATTTTTTCCTCTCCGGACACACTGTATATAACACTCAAAATGTTATATTACTCCCGTCCGTTTTCTTGAGCTCTGGAATATCTACCCCCACTGCTTTACTAGTATTAGTTGAATTAGGAATAAGTGATTCCTACGAACATTGTTGAAAAATATAATAAGCAGACACATTTGATGCTGAATAATAGAAAGTATTTTGCATCAAAAAAAGAGCCACAGAGTTGATATTAAGAATCCTGTCATCGAAATAACCAACTCTTCCCCCCTCTCGCATCTAGTGAAATGAGGGTTCAAGAAAACGTGCGCTAGTAATACTGTCATCAACATGAAATAACGTTTGTCTTTTTTTAAGGGAACCTTTTAGAAGCACTCTGCTTGTATGTTTTTCTTTGAATATTTATCAAACATTCTTAAATTAATAATCATTCCGATGAAAACATTTTAAGATAGCGCTTCTTTTCATTTCAAGCGAGAAAAGAAATGGTTTAAAATATCTAACTGTAACCTGTTGTGCTGCAGTATTGACGTACCAAAAACAGTAATAGCGCCTTGTCCTGTTTTGGGACACTGCACTACGGAATTGCTACATTATGTCATCAGGTAGGTTGAGCACTTTGAAGAAAATGTATAAACTTGCAAATTTACGTCTCTCAAAAATCTAGACCAGCAAATAACCTTGTGAGTAGATTTAAAACTAAGAATTGATTACTTCAATATTATCTGATTTGTTGTTCCCAAAATTCATTGTCAGGGAAGGGAGAAGAGAGAGTTGGATTAATCTAAATTCCAATGTATTGTCCTTTAATAGTTACCATTTATTTGTTCAATATGTTCTGCTGCATATATTGATTTTTCTTATTTGCTGTTTTATTACAGTTTGTAATGAAAACTCCGTTCTTTCCACAGCAGAAAATTAGGCATTTGATTAGATCGAATGTAGAAAGTTGGGAATATAGGAAGTTAATAACGCCTAACACTTCAATTCGATATCTAAATTAATGAAGCATACAACAAAGCATCTTGAGAGATTGTTTACAGAACCTTAATTGCTTTGAATAATAAAATGTTTAAAAAGTTATTAATTTACGCAAAAAATAACTAATATTTTCGGATTGTTTATTTTCCCCCTGGAATCTCACAAAATTCCAACAAACAAATTGCATCAGTGCAATGAATATTATTTTTAACACAATGTCCATGATGTTGTAACGTAAAAAATCTAGTTTTAATTCCCCTCAACGTTGTTCGGGAAATAATTTCAAGTACAGAAGAAAAGAATATGAGAAACGGTGTTTAAGTGAATGTGTGACTGAAATTTTCGGGAGTAACACCCGTGACGCCGTGAATGAGCAAATGATTCTTTAAATCGTAGAATGGCATGCACGGAAAGGGATCCACGGCCTTCGAAATTACGAATAAACATTCTTGTAAGCAGGGCTTGGTTTCTGGCGGAACGCGACAGAACGGCGCGCCGTTCCGGTACCTCGGGAACGAAATAGAAAGAAGAAGAAGAAGAAGAAGGAACAAAAAAGCAGAGAACAAACACTTGGCCATTTTGATTTTTAGCTCGACCAACTTTCGTTAAATAAATAGTCAATAATAAAACAAATAAATAGTCAAAAATAAAATAAAGTGTCATTTAACTGCATGATTTTCTATGAAGGTAGTAATATTCTTAGTAAAAACAATAAAATATAAAAATTAAGTTTCATTTACTATTATTATATTCACATAAAGTACATAAGAAACGATTCAATAGAAGCAATTGCAATGGTTTGGTCATGTGAAAAGAATGAAAGAAATAGAATTCCAGAAATAATTTTAGAGTGATTTCCGGTGGGTAGGAAGAAAAGAGGAAGACCTAAACACAGCTGGTTGAGAGAAATTGAGGGAATTTTGAAGGACAAGAACTTAACAGACAAGGAGTATGAAGATCGGGACAAATCGAGAAATAAAATTAAAATTGTCATTTATTAGAATTGCGGGTAACAGAAAGTTGTTTTCTATAATAATGTAAAACTGTGAAATAAATAAATATATTCACATAGAACCAGTGCTACCTCTATTATTGTCGTTAAGAGTAATTTATAAGTATTAAATTACATTCTAAATACATTACTATTTCTGTTACGTTAGAAATTAATTTTGAGCGGGTTGCGGGACCTAAAATTTTTCAAACGAAGCCTAAAATTTTACAAACGAAGCCTAAAATTTTACAAACGAAGCCTAAAATTTTACAAACGAAGCCTAAAATTTTACAAACGAAGCCTAAAATTTTACAAACGAAGCCTAAAATTTTACAAACGAAGCCTAAAATTTTACAAACGAAGCCTAAAATTTTACAAACGAAGCCTAAAATTTTACAAACGAAGCCTAAAATTTTACAAACGAAGCCTAAAATTTTACAAACGAAGCCTAAAATTTTACAAACGAAGCCTAAAATTTTACAAACGAAGCCTAAAATTTTACAAACGAAGCCTAAAATTTTACAAACGAAGCCTAAAATTTTACAAACGAAGCCTAAAATTTTACAAACGAAGCCTAAAATTTTACAAACGAAGCCTAAAATTTTACAAACGAAGCCTAAAATTTTACAAACGAAGCCTAAAATTTTACAAACGAAGCCTAAAATTTTACAAACGAAGCCTAAAATTTTACAAACGAAGCCTAAAATGTTACAAATGAAGCACTGCTTGTAAGTTCGTGGGCGCGTCAGCCCTGGCGTTGCGGCAGCGGCCGGCCGCCAGCAGCAGCTTCAGCGCGTAGTTCAGCCACCTCCCGCGCGGGGCGCTGGCCGCGCATTCGCGTGCTCGCGTGTCGACGTGCCGCGCGCGCCCGCACGTGGACGCGGCGCGGCGTCCGCGACGAAGCGTGTTTCTCGATGTCTCGCGACCTATCGATTGGCGGTCGCGACCGCCCCCATTTCCTGCCGTCACGAGCCCTCAACTACGGTGTTTTTTCTCGTAAATACCGTGCGAGGCTTTCTCTTCCACATCCTCATGATGTGACGACTGGATCCTTTTGTTTTACCTTGGGCCTTATTAACACCACCAACGTCGTACCATAAAGTCTGTCCAATTATTCTTACTGGCTAATGGTTATCCGAATAAAGTGGAGCTCCAAAATAGTGGCAACAATGCTTTCTTGAGCGTACCTCATTTTCCGTTCATTTTTTTGGACTCGTGGTGTAAAGTTGCCAAATTCGGACCGTTACCTACGTTGGACCGCACTAGTGCATTTTCATTTTAGTATATAAGAGCACTTGTATCATGGAAGGGGGCACTCATACTTAGCAGAACTGTCATTGGTTTGTTATTAAGTTGTCGGGATGTAGCAGTCATTTTACTGAGCAGGATCAGTGTTTTATATGTTTACAGAGTGTCTCACAATTTTATGCTATTTATCATAAACTATTGTGTGCAGTGAATAACTAATTGATTTTTTTATGCTATAGGTTACTAATAAAACACTTCATTTGGTTCCGAAACCGTAATGTAGGCTAGTGTTGCCATTTTAGTCCTTGTGCAACGTTATCTGTTATTCTACTTTTTTCTCTGTTATAATATAGGAAAGAAAAATATTGGAAAGAATTCAATAGTACGACGTCGAAGTCTCCGTCCAAAATTCCGTGTTTAAGGATTTTTTGAGCTGTCACATCACACATACGTCAGGCTTAAAGCCTAGATGCTGTTCCAGAGATGTTTAATGTTGTTGCAGATAGCGAGGTGCTACACGGGATTTTGTACACGGAAATCGGGATGTCTGTATTACTCGTTCATTTCACATGTGCAGACGGAGCGCTTTGATTTGTTTACATGAGGTCACCGCCTACTGAATGAGAATCGCACGTCTCCAGTAGACACTGATCGATTAGGTATGATATAGATGGCGGTGAGCGGAATACTGGCCCGTTCATTGCAGGGTACGGCAGAGTAGATGCAGGTAAGAACATAACTATTGTGTAATAGATATGTGCACAGGAGAAGTAAAAATATTTTCCGTGCCTTTTGCGAATACCTTATATGGACGATGGACAAAGTATTGTACCGATCCCCGGTGGCCGAGATTGCTAAAGCAGTAGTGTCGCAGCGATCTCGGACCCAGGATCGGGGGTTCGAGTCCCGCCTCGGACATGGTTGTATTTCTGTTCGTTCTTTCATCCCCTATCATCGCCACATCATGTCATCTTCAGTTATCATAAACCCAATAGTGGTCGCGAAATACCTAGATGTTGATGCGACCTTAAATAACAACAGCAACAACAACGTACTTCTTTTCCTCATGGCAATAGTTCACTATATTATTTATAATACAGTTTCACTGTCAGCACTACTCTTGAATACCGAAGTGGTTTTGATTTTCTGCAGACATCTCTGAAACGAAAAAAAAAACCAATTTTTTTCCCTGGACTCTCTCAGCATTACTCTGATGCTGTAGCGCTATTCGTGCTTTCTGGGGTATGTATTCGGGCTCTCTTTCAAAACAACGGTAGTTCGCTGATGTTTCGCAGAGAACTGTCAGAATATAAGCTTTTGAGAGCTGATACGTGGTAAATATGTCAGTTGTTGAATAAAGCGAAGTTATCCAACTAAGATCTAATTGGGCCGTTGCGAAGATTATTACGATATTTTAATTTTGGAGGTACTTTGGATGAAGTCACCTATATATACATTAACAACGGCGGTCATTTGGTGCTTTCATGTAGCTAGAAACTGATACCTAAATATGAAATCTACAAAAGTGAAAAAGAAATGGTGCATGTAATTAAATTTATGGAATTTGATCCCCATCAATAGCGTTACGTCTTGATTGATGGTCGGTCTTATGAGAGATTTTCAGAAGTTATAAAATTCATTCACCTTACGTGTCTTGTTGAATGTAGACTTCCTTTAGAAAGTACAACCCTAGGTTCTTCTCAAGAATTATAGATTACCATACGATTTTACTTAGAACTATTCAAGCGCGATATTTAATTATCAAAAAATATTTTTCTCCATTTTGATGAATAGAGTTTTGAAAACTTAACACAATCCTTTTCTTAAGGCATGTTAATGCTTGCTACTGAGAACTTTGCTGGGTAAGAAATCCTTCGTCTCAGGAGACGATAAATAAGCGATTCGATTGAAAACAGAAGATTAATATTTGAGCATCTTTGAAACTTGTTCAGTAACATTCGTAAATATTTCACTCCTGAAGTGTGCAAAAGGCTCTGCAAAAGTTTCTTCTTACCCACACTCCAGAATGGCATGCTGCAAACCTTCAAACACAAGGACATGCTAATCATTTTCAAAAGGATGAGTGTATTTTTTTTGTGTTTCCCCAGGTCCAATGAAAATACCCTTGCATCTTTCAATAACGTTCATTGTACTCTACGAGAAGAAAATGCATACTTTAAAAGAGGAAATAATTTGAAGTTGCCGTAAAAGAGGAAACACAAAGAAAACCTACAAGAAATAAGTGTCACATTTTCGTGCCTATAATGAGATTCGTTCTCTATAAACTTAAGGTGATACGTTCTCATTTTTTCACTTCGGCCCCGTTGTGAGATCTAGAAAATGCCAGATTTTAGTTCAGGCAATTCAAAAACCCATTGTTCGGTTCACGTTGTGCCTAAAGGATGTAAAGTGTTAACAGTCCATCGATTTATTCTGTCAGTCATTTCGGGAAACCGTTCCGAGTTCGCGGTTATGTAACGCAGGACACTTCATGTAGAATATTGACGAGAATGTGATGAACAGTTTTGTATGGCTTCCGAGGGAAAGAAAAATAGAGGAAGACTACATTCCAACTAGAGCAGCAAAGTGTAAAAGGGATTAGGACACAAATTGTGGAAACTGTGTTTGTTTAAATCTTTAAGACCAATTCCAGACATTCCCATTTGGTAATACAGAAATCTGAAAATTATCCGGAAATACAGTCATTAGTATGCATTCAACACTAATAACCTTCTTTTTACACTAACGCAGTATCTCTGACTAAAAGTTCATGACGAAATGTAAGAAATGTTTTGGGATTTACCTTTCTCTTTCCTGGCAACACATAATCGTAAAGTTTAATATGTGTACCTTGTTTTATTTTTGCATTATCTTCATTCAGTTGGCCAGCTTTGTAGCTATCCTATGTCTTAAGCAGCACTCGAATGTACTCGAACAGAGATTGCCACTACAGCTCTTGCTCTAGTTAAGACAACAATGATCTCATTATAAATTAATAATTAGAATTTGCTTTCCGATTGTATTATACCAACTCGTGCGGTCTCACTTTCTTATCATTTCCCCTTACCTCGTTAGTTTCCTCAGAACTGAGGCGCCGGAGTTCCCCGAAGCTCGTGCAGAATCCGCTCGTAGTTCACTGGGCCAAGTGCTGAACTGTGGCTAAAAGATAAGCAATACATTTGACCGCACAAGTAGCTTAGTGAAAGGCAAAGGGGGCCCTACGTAGCGCTTCGAATGCCCGGCGCCACCTCCGAAGTCCCGCTTCCGCCTCCGCCACCACCACTGCTTCCGCCTCCGCCTCCGCCACCGCCACCGCCAGCGCTACCGCTACAGCCTTCGTCTTAGCCACCGCCACCGCCACCGCCACCGCCACCGCCACCGCCACCGCCACCGCCACCGCCACCGCCACCGCCACCGCCACCCGCCACCGCCACCGCCACCGCCACCGCCACCGCCACCGCCACCGACACCGCCTCCGCCACCGCCACCGCCACCGCCTCCACCGCCGCCGCCGCCACCGCTACCTTCTTCGCTTTCGCCTTAACCTTCGCCTTGCGTCTTCGCCTTCGTCTTCGCCTTCGCCTTCGCCTTCACCTCCGCCTCCGCCTCCGCCACCGCCACTGCCATCGGCACTCGCCACCGTCACAGCCATCGACCGGGAGAGATGGCTCAGTGCATCAACTGATGTCCTGCACTCCCTCTGGTCGAGAGGTCTTAGGTTCGAGTCAGGATTTTTGACACCAGCTTTTGTCAGCCTAGGTCGAATTCAGCCGCTGTCTGGAGAGAATTGTAGCGG
>JAHLJT010004567.1:8885379-8910080 GCA_031308135.1 Acheta domesticus | reverse complement strand
CAGAAGTTTCCCTTCTGACACCAGAATTCAGAGCTGACGATTTTCGCATGCACTGTCTTATAGATGGTGCCTCACGATTTTCCCCGAATAGTCCTCCATGGCATCGCTGTATTACAAAAGAACAATTGAAAACGCCGAAGTATCACAAGAGCAGAAACTTCTTTCCACTCGATGGTACAAAACCTTCTGCTCATCCAAATAGGAAGAAATACGTATAATACCTTGACAAGCTTGCTGCCCTCACAGGACACGTACGCCACATACACCGACGTTCCATGGCTTATCGCTGCACAAATAATCGAGTCTTCACAGCGTGACTTTACAGCAACCCAGACACAACCTAGGCATCAGAGCACCACATCACCTCAATTACAGTCGATCCTCTTTAAGAAAATAGTTGAGCCAGGCGAGACAACAACGTGAAATTGAGACACTATGATCACAGAAATCGAACCTTTCTAGTACTGTAAACAAACTTGAAGGATTTCCTGTACTATTAAAGAAAATAAATATATTGAAAAAAAAAGGAGTTCATTAATATATACACACACCAACCCAAGTTTTGGATTCGTCAGGCGAGATTTACCAGATGGATAATCGAATTTTATCGCGTATGGAAGAATGCAAATGAGGGTTGAAAATAAAATCAATGAAAATCCGGACGTTGACTTCTCTCGATATGCCCTTTCCAGCATGGAAAATATTCATCAGAATCTTCCTACGCAGATTAAATGAAGTACTAATAATCTTTGGGCATATACGGTTATCGCCCAATAACGAAGCAAAACCAAGCAGAATGATCTAAAGAAAATATCTATACTACGTCTATAAACTCAAGATTTATTAGCACATCATATCAATGCCTTTTAAGCTTCACTTCAAAAACAAATGCTTCAACACTTTCACTGCCTTCCAAAATGCGTGAATTTCGCCAGTCGCCGTTCACTACCTTGCCGTTGTACCGTCGGGTTTTTATTGAATAAATTGTGTTTGCTACGTTGTACTTGTTGATTCTGAGAGATTTGCCTTCGCGATGCAGATCCCGGGCCGGCGAGCGCCCGACGTGACAGACCTTGGCTGCCTGCACGTTTTCTCCCGAAGGTGGCAGCAGCGTCGCGGCGGCAGGGCGCTTCCCGGGGGTCGGAGGTTCAAGGAATGCGCGTGCCGCCGCCGCCGCCCCCGCCGCCCCCGCCGCCCCCGCCGCCCCCGCCGCCCCCGCCGCCCCCCGCCGCTCGTCCCCCGCTGCCGCCGCCCCCCGCCCGCCGCCCCCGCCGCCACCTCCGCCCCCGCCTCCGCCGCCCCGCCGCTGTCGCCCTCGCCGCCGCCGCCCCCCGCTCGCCCCTGCCGCCGCCACCACCGCCGCCTCCGCCGCTGCGTCCCCCACCGCCGCCGCCGCCCCCGCCGCCGCCGCCGCCCCCGCCGCCGCCCTCGCCGCGGCCCCCCCGTCGCCTCCCCCGCTGCCTCCCACGCCGCCGCCACCCCCACCGCCGCTGCCACTGCCGCCTCCACCGCCTCCGCCCCCTCACCTCCGCCTCCTCCGCCGCCGCCTCCGCCTCCATCTCCGCCGCCGCCACCGCACACTGCCACCCGCCGCCTCCGTCGCCTCCTCCTTCCTCCTCCTCCTCCGCCGCCGCCGCCTGGACCGGACCGGCCGAGCCGCCCGGCGCGGCGAGACCGTCTTGTTAGCAGCGGCGGCGCCCGATAACGCTCCCCCTCGATTATCGACTTTAACGGGCGTCGTGCCGCGTTTGTTCCCGCGCCGGCGGTCCTCCCGCCGCCGCGGGCTGGGGTGGGGGGAGCCTCCCTGCGAACACATTGCGCACGACACCTTCGCTCCCACGGAGAGCACCTTTGCCCGCCCTCAGCCGAATTAGCCCTTCAAGGGATGAAGGCGGCACCGCGATGAAGCGATATTGGGAGGATTCGACTATCAGACGTTGCGGCCACTTGTGGACACATGATGCAATCGAAATTGGTAACGTTTGTTCTTAAAGCCGATGGTACTCGAATGAATGCTCAAGAGTTCAAATTTGGAGGACAATAGTCCAATTTATTACCTTAAACTATTTCGCCAAAGTAGATTTAAAGCAATGGGGAGGAGAAAGTAGACATAAGGATTTAAAAAATAAAGGCAATCTGCTTAATAATTTTGTCACCAGCATTATGCACTTTAAAGCTAGTGGTGCTACAGAATTGCACAGACATTCTCATAATATCAGCTTTTTACACAGTAGAGAGAAAGTTACGTAATGCTGCGCCAAAAAAACTACGAATTTTCGGGAGAAAAACTCTTATTACAGGGCCCTGGTAACAAAAAAAGTGGATTAATTCCAGTTGGAAAGTTTAGAAAAAAAATCTAACACGTGGTGTATCCAGAATATTTGTTTTGTGGGTTCTTGATAACCGAATTATCGAAAGACTGCGAAACGTCTGTCTGTCCATCGGTTCTTCCGTCCGTCTGTGAACAACGCTAACGGCTAAACCGTTCAGCCGATTTTCTCCAAAATTGATATTCCCCATCGATCTTGCTGGTGTTGCGGCCCTTGAATTTGAAACCGATATTTAGGGGAGTTAATTTTGGGGGAGTACTTTACATGAAACCCCTGAGACATTTTTAAAATTTTCAAAAAATGCCTCCATTATTTTTATTACATTTGTTATTGAATAATATGAATTATGTTTATGATAATGGCGCAGGTCTCATTTTCGTTGAAAACTGCTTTTTTTTAATTGCAAAAATTCAAACATTTTTCAGCGTCTTCCTACAACTACAATCATGTAGACGGAGATTTTTTCTCTTAATGAAATCTGTTCCTTAAAGATAGATTTTGAAATAAGTTTATGTACAATTTTCGAAGATGTGATTACTTTTGCGTAATTTTGTGTGAAAGTATGGGGCGAGAAATAAGTGCAGTTTAGCAGCAGTGGTTCGACTTTGGTATCAGTAAGTCTCTGATTGATTTAACCTCTACGTCTACAGGTCTGAGTTTGCCATTTCCGACAACCTACCACAAATATTGCGCTTTTTTGTGTGCATTCTTACATTTCGTCTGTTGCACTGTTACACTTTTCTGCTGCAACATTCTAAACACTGTGTCAAGACGATTGTGTCTACCAGGTATACTAAATTCCTCAATGTCATCTAAATCAGGCAGAAGGGGCATGTTGACAGCAGAATACTATCATGCGTCAATACTAAACCAGACCATTTTTATACTAAAAGAAAGACGTAAAGATCTGTGCGTGCCAAAGCTGGTAACAACTGCTGTGTACTAATGGAGAGTACCCTGTTTTAATTATTTGACTTACGAGTAACTTCCTGGAATCAATACACGGCGAAAGTTTCTTTCTGTACTCTTCCACTGGGCGAATATCAATTTTGAATAAAATTGTCGGAATGTTTGAGGTGCTAGCGTTGATCACACACGAAGAGACAGCATTTGTCGATAATCGATTTTTCACCCACAAAAAATTCTGAGAACCCAACGAGTTAGAGAAAGAAATTTAGAAACAAGATTTACCAACTTTTTCGTTACCAGGGTCCGATATTTCTATTTTTATTCTGTCGAAAAACCTTGAATTTCCGCCTCCGAATTACAATACTTTCTCTTTACTATGTTCGTTTATAATAACGAAAGAAAGTAAAGTAATGATGTCAAGGTCGATGGCACCAGCGGGACCGATGGCACCGTTAGCACGACGAAATCATCCCTCCAAGCACTTGATCACCTCTCCACAAGAAAGCGACTCCAGGGAAAGTCGCCGTGAACGCATTTCGGCTTTACACATGAAAGACGATTAGGCGAGATTTAGATAATACGTTCCAGAACATTCGTTGTTGTTATTAATATCCCACTACATCACGACTAAAGATGTACGAGTCGGCTCAAAATAAAATCTACTCCATGTTGCAACCAGCTACCTAAGGAGTAGATCTAGGGATTGTCGGTGCCTGTACAATGCTTTGCGCAAAATGTGGGCTGTTCCAAATAAAGCGATTTCTTGCATTTCCCAGTCTTTTGAATTACTTGGGAGTTTAGCCAAGTTCTTACGCAAATTTTGCGGAATTATAATAATATATTATTATTATTAATTATTATTATTATTATTATTATTATTATTATTTTAAATTTCATTTTTCTGTGCACAGCTTTTTCTTCACGCGATTCCACCAAGTTCGAAAACGGCGGGGTGACTACAGATTCCCGTTGCTAGTTGCACTGAGAAGCTCGTAGCCTGCACAGTGTCACGA
This sequence comes from Acheta domesticus, assembly GCA_031308135.1. Lineage (NCBI taxonomy): Eukaryota > Metazoa > Arthropoda > Insecta > Orthoptera > Gryllidae > Acheta > Acheta domesticus. Next base: position 8,905,828 of record JAHLJT010004567.1, on the reverse strand, counting down.
AGCTTGCCACTGCCACCAGCAGGTGAACTTGATATCGCTGATGTAGATTGTGTACATTTGTGGGGACGAGAAGAGTTTTACTCTCCGATTAACATTCGCTGCTGGCACTCAGATACGGAGTGTCACGTGGCTGCGATTTCCCCGTCAACGGTCGCTCCGCCCCGTCCCGCCCTGCCCGTCCCGGCGCCACTCCGCGCCGCCCCGCGCCGCCCCGCGCCGCCCCGCGCCGCCCAGCGCCGCCCCGCGCCGCCCCGCGCCGCCCCGCGCCGCCCGCGCCGCCCCGCGCCGCCCCGCGCCGCCCCGCGCCGCCCCGCGCCGCCCCGCGCCGCCCAGCCGCCGCCCCCGCGCGCCCAGCGCCGCCCGCGCCGCCCCGCGCCGCTCCGCGCCGCCCTGCCCGCCCCGCCCCGCCCCGCCCCCGGCCCCGCCCGCCCCGCCGCCAGAGCCGCCCGCCCCCCAGCGCCGCCCAGCCCACACCCGCCCCCGCGCCGCCCAACCCTGCCCCACTCCTCCCCGCCCCGCGCCCCGCACTCCCCTCTCCTTCCCGCCCCGCGCCGGCCCGCCCGTCTCTCGCCCCGCCCCCCCGCCCTGCCCCGCGTCGCCGCCGGTGGCAGCGCGCGGGTGTACGCTAAAGCGACGGCTGGCGCCCGGCCAGGCGCCGCCGCCGCCGCCGCCGCCAGCGGGCTCTCCTTCTGACGCCGCCGTTTTTTCCTTCCTCTCCGACACCGCCCTTCCGTCTGCCCTTGTTTCCCTCCCCCTCCCTTACCCCCTCACACCCGTCACGCCCCACTCTCACGGTGCGGCGTTCTAGCCTCTCGTCTTGGGCGGTCACAGGACGTGCACATGCATTATTGATCGCGTTCATTTCATTCACGATCCACATGCAGTCGGAAACAATTTCTACGGAAGGTATGAGTAGACCACGTGTTTTAGGACAAATGCCTATTGAGTTCCTTTAAGAGGTTGTGGAAAATAATAATTGGCAGATGTTTACGAAATCATCAAAATAATAGATTACTGAACGCATCTAATAGTGCCTAAAACTCCTAAAAGGGCGGTTCGATACCTATTTTTAATATTTCTTTGCCTACACAAGTAATTTGAAAAATTATAGTATTTTAATAACTCATTTTTAAATTTGTTTACATTCCCCAAAAAGCAATACTTCCCCCAAAACACCAATATTTTCCTGATCGAATACACAATCGACTATGCACCGAAATCCTCTCATCCAACACACCAAAACATACGGATTTCTGCAAGTCCATATGAAGAGGATGTTTCACGCTCGTCTCCGATCAACTCTTCTTAGACATTTGCACCCATCCTCGGTGCACTGCCCGTTGTCATGTTAAGAATGAAAAGTGTAAAAGAATCAATAAAATTGAAAGAAATGAAAGTGAATAAAATAATATACTTGAAGTTACTCTCATAAATTAAGTAAAACTACTTGACTTTCTTGGAAAATAAGAAAATTCCGAGGTCTATTTTGAGAAAAGAAAGGTACGATTAGGAATTAGGCAGTATATAGTGTTCGGAAGTTCCCATTACAAACATTCTATGTACAATTTAATGAAGAATGACAGATCTCGTTTTTTTTCGAAAAAAAATGAGAACATTTGTTCAAATGTTCCTTCCTGGCGCCAAATACCAACCGTCTGCCGCGACCCGCCACCGGCGTCTGCAGCGAGGCTGCGCTTTACGTCGTTTCTCTGCGTTTTCGGTGAAACTTGTCGACTGAGGCACACACAAAGGGAAACAATAAACGATGACTGCCAATGACAGAAGTCGAATACTGCTCCCGAAATGCGTTTTCTCAGAGGAATTGCCGGAATATCCTAATTAGATCACATAACAAATGAAGTGATCAGCGATAGTCTGTTGGTCCGCAGTGTTCTTGAAAATACAGAAATAAATGGCTAAGCCATGTTCTGCGAATGGATGAAAGCAAAATGCCAAAATGCATAATTGACCTCAGACCTCAAGGAAGTGGTGCGGGCCGTCCAGTCAAAAGATGGTGTCAGCAACATGGGGCCCGCAGTAGGCCTCTGGGTCTACAGTTTGAAGAAGAATAAAAGAGAAATGTTAAGAAGGTTTAACCCTTGTACCATATCTGCAATTTGCAACCAAATACTGTACCTGAGGTCTTTTTGGACCCGAAGCATTACTGACAATTGGAAATGGTAAACATGAATAAGTACGGTAATTTCCTGAGTGTCAATGATTGTTTTTATATAAGGTATACATTTTATAAGTTAATTTCAATAACATAGTAAATGTAATTTATTTATTTTAAATATTTCACATTAAAAATAAACTCTACTGTACGTAACCTCCATTGTTGATACATAATGATACTAAAATATATATAATAGTTTACGAAAGTTATTTCGAGATGCTTCATATATTGACTGTATCAGACCCATTATTTTCAGCTCATGGCAACATATTTCAAATGAGAATGGGAAAATAAGAGTCTCTACCTTAGGTGAAACCAGTCTCATGTAACGAAAAAAAAAAAAATAATAACGTTCTAATAAAATTTGGAAAATATGAGAAAATCGTTTGTTACCTGCTTAATAAGTGCACGAATGTATATCTAGAAGACTGAAATTGTCCTGCAAATATTCAGAAAAAACATTAACAAATAAATGACGATGGGGTCCAAAAAGACCCCAGATATGATAAGAGGGTTAAAATATTGCAAATGATATCCGGTGTCTGTATCCCCTAGTGACATGAATGGGGCCCTCCTGTGGTGAAGCCTTACGTTTCTCGTCTTTTTTTTTATTCATAATTTATTTTCAATTGACATTACATTGTTCAGTTTACATTTTAACTGTGCAAATGTTTGATGGACTTAATCTACCTTATGCTAACTTTAACTCTTAAAACTATACACATTACAATTCTATAAAAATAAAGTGAGATAGGAAGCAGGGAGCACCTCAGATTATTCCAGGTTTGCGAATATTTTATAGAATGAATGCAGGGGATATCTGTTATTAATTCTCGTTTGATACTTGGGGGGTTTTTGCCCAGCGTCTCTCGCCTGCTCGCTCTCCCCCGCGCGGTTATCATTTCCAGGTGGGCAGGCTAGCCTTCAACCCTGGTCCCCTTCACACCTGTGTGTATCATCGAACTGGGGCAACGCCGCCCCCGCTGACGCAGAGGAGGACTTGCTCGGCGGTGTATAAACACGGAATACGGCCACAGAAGTGGTCGCTCGTTTTCCGTTCTTCGAGAGCGAGCGAGTGATCGCCGGCGCCCCTCTCTGAGGTTGCCCTCGGGTCGACTAAGGAGGGAATCGACGCTATTATACAACCGTGACCTCTCTGCCTTCATCGTCGCTGCCGCCGCCACCGCCACCGTCTCCCACCGCTCCCCCCTCCCCTCTTGGCGGCAACCGACTGAATGCTGGGCTGCGTAGCCGCTGTAAGGATGTAATCGTGTACTTATAACAAGTTTACGAAATAAACTACTCTCAGTAATCAACTCAGTGAACATCTCTCTGCATATTCCCTTCCATTATGTCTGCACGACACTCCAATGGGCGGTCGCGGAAAATCAGTGTGGAAGGCAGCACCGCCTCGGATGGTGGCGACGGGACGCTCTCCTCAGGCTGGGGGCAGGGGAATCGCCCGACTGCGATCTGATGTCAGTTTCCATTGCCTCCGCTTGTCAAGGTCTCTTCACTTTTCCCTTACATGAGAATGCATTGTCCGACTGCATCCCGCGGTCAGCTTTCCCTCGCCTTCTCTTCCCCGCAAATTTCCTTTCGTTTTTCGTTACCTGAGAATGCATAGCCCGACTGCATCCCGCGGTCAGCTTTCTCTCGCCTTCGCTTCCTCGCAAATTTCCTTTCATTATTCGTTACCCATTGTTCGTTACCTGAGAATGCATAGACCGACTGCATCCCGCGGTCGGCTTTCACTCGCCTTCTCTTCCTCGCAAATTTTCTTTTTAATTGTTCGTTACCTGAGAATGCATAGCCCGACTACATCCCGCGGTCAGCTTTCCCTCGCCTTCTCTTCCCCGAAAATTTATTTTCATTTTTCGTTACCTGAGAATGCATATCCTGAATGCATCCCGCGGTCAGCTTTCCCTCGCCTTCTCTTCCCCGCAAATTTCCTTTCGTTTTTCGTTACCTGAGAATGCATAGCCCGACTGCATCCCGCGGTCAGCTTTCTCTCGCCTTCTCTTCCTCGCAAATTTCCTTTCATTGTTCGTTACCTGAGAATGCATAGACCGACTGCATCCCGCGGTCGGCTTTCACTCGCCTTCTCTTCCCCGAAAATTTTCTTTTTAATTGTTCGTTACCTGAGAATGCATAGCCCGACTACATCCCGCGGTCAGCTTTCCCTCGCCTTCTCTTCCCCGCAAATTTCCTTTCATTTTTCGTTACCTGAGAATGCATAGCCCGACTGCATCCCGCGGTCAGCTTTCCCTCGCCTCTGCTTCTGAGCTCATTCTCCTTCACTTTTTGTTACCTGAGAAGACATAGCTCAATTCCATTAAGTTTCGTTCATCAGGTATTTGGGAAGAAGTAAACATTTTAGTTAAGATTGCATTCTTATGTAGCGTAAGTAAATGTTCTCGCGCCAGTCTGGAGGAAAACCTCGAGCACAGGTGAATATGGCAGAATCTTCGTAACTATACGTTGAGATAGTGGAGTAAGAAGATGCTCGTGAGAGTAGGTTTCAAGATTTGTTTCCCACAAACGTTTAAGCGATGGCAGTGTTCATAAAAAAGCGTGTAAATGATTCTTAAAAATAAACAGAAGAGGATCAGCTATAATTGATCAATATAATACTAAGCAAACGACGGTAATATGCCTTTTGGGGAGGTAAGTAAATGTCTTAGGAAATGTTGAGTGCGTGATGAAGCCGGGCAATGCCATTTTGTGGAGTTAGGTAAACGGCTTCGCAAATGTTGACCGCGTGATGCAGTCGGGCTATGCCTTTTTGTATAGGTAGGTAAAGGGCTAAGGAAATGTTGAGCGCGTGATGCAGTCGGGCTATGCCTTTTTGGGGAGGTATGTAAACGGCTTCGCAAATGTTGAGAGCCTGATATGCCTTTTTGTGGAGACAGGTAAACGGCTTCGCAATGTTGACCGCGTGATACAGTCGGGCTGTGCCTTTTTGTGGAGTTAGATAAAGGACTTAGGAAATGTTGACTGCTTGATGCAATCGGAATACCCCTTTTTGGCGAGATAAGTAAGCAGCTTAGTTAAAAATTGAACGGAAGATGCAGTTGATGTACGCCTGGGGCGCAGGCAGAATGCGTCGCCATGGACAGCGTCCCTAGCGTTTTTTTTCAAATTAATTTATTATTATTTGAATGAATAGTACATGGTTCAGTATTTACTACATTTTCATTTGTAATTGTTCTATCTTACAGTTAACCTAACTTAAATTGAAGGTACAACAAATGGAATCACTATCAGGGAGGTAACAAACAGTTACCCCCTTCACAATTTTCTGATGCAAAGTTGCTCGGCCAATCAACTGAAGAGCCTCACGGCTGAATGTTGTACTGTCTTTAAATGTAAAATAAAAAAAATATTAAAGAAGTGAACCTAACCTAAAACTAATTCTACTCTAACTACATAGTTGGCTAACGATACTCATTGAGCACCTACACTTAGCTTACATCTGAAAATGTATTGAGGAAGGTATGTAGTGGATGTCTATTGCGGATTCGGATCGGAAATGCATTGAGTGTAGCTAGGTTGTAGTGGGCTGTTTGGTTTATTGAGGATATATTTGGTAGAAATTGTTGGAGAGATGAGCGATGTGATGATTGATGGTTAGTAAATGTAGTTCTCTGTGTAGTTGATCGTTTGAGATGAACCATGGGGCGTGAGTGTTAACCTTAAGAATTTGTATCGTCCCTAGCGACGACAGCTCCACGTCAGGCAGCTTTTCGCCTTCCCCCCCCCCCCCAGTTGGCGTCGCCAGAGCCAGCGTGTCCCGCCGGCGCCGTCTGCGCTCGGACGGAAGGGAGCCCGCCAAGAGCGCCCTGCACCTCCCACGCATCATCTATACTGTCCTTTTGCAATGTTCTTTGTTTGCATCTTCCAGAATTACGGAGTTCTCCGTTAATCGATCAGCGCCAATTTTTTTCACTATTCCTTTCTTTATGAGAGGAAAATAATTTTAAGAAAATATTGGGGCGGTTTTTTTTTTGAGAAGAATGTTTAAAAATTGCCTACATTTCATGTAAAATTACACCAAATAAAACATGTACTCAACAAGGCAATATAATGATCATGAAAAGTCATAAAAGTAACTGATTGGATATTAGAAAAATTGAGAAAACCAGACTGGCTCAATCATTTCCTCATAAGAGCTAAATATAGAGAGACAATATCACTTAGTAGAACAAAGAAAGCTAACACGATCATTGGATATGCCATAGGAAAGCTTGATGAAGTGGCGATAGTAGGAAAATTCAAGGGGGAAATACAAGACTTCTAAGAAAGACCATCCTCAGAGCCAGAAAAAGGAGAATTAGAAAGTTTCAGGCGAAAAGAAGAAAAAACAGGGAAAACTTGTTTGATGAAGTGTGTAGAATGGTGATACAAGAGAAAGAAGAAATGAGGAATAAATTGATAATGAGGACTAGAACTAATGTAAAGGAGTATGAGGAATCCAATCGTAATGCTAGGAAAGTGATTCGGAAAATAAAATGTAACATGAAGAAGAAAGCTTACATGATATACAAAAATTGAATGGAAGGGGTCAGATTAAAAAATTCTATGAAATAATTAAGAGCTTTAAAGGTGCATAACAGCCTAAAATATTTATGTGTAGAGATAAAGAAGAAAATGTGGTTGGTAGGGGAGATTAAGTAATGATTAGGGGGCAGAACATTTTCATCAACTTTGAATGAAGTAATTTTCAAGGAATCAAGTAATTGAACATAAGGACAAGGTTAATTTTGACGGACCAGACCTAGAATTAAAAGAACCCACAAGAAACGAAACATATGCAGCTTTAAGAAAACTGAGGAATCAGAAGGGCCCGAGGTTAGATAGTATAGCGGTAGAATTTATAAAAATAAGAACTAGAAGTTTGTGGAACAATGTACATAATTTAATATGTATAATATGGAGAGAAGGATGAACGCCAAAATATTGGAAATTGTCAGTGTTAAATCCTATAAAATGAGAAACGGAATAGAAAGAATTTCAAAAACTGTACAGATGTAGCTTTGTTTAATACCGTTTTACAAAATATTCTCGACAGTTTTAGCTACAAAAAGGAGACATTATGTTCAATTCGAAGGGGATTACCACAGCGGCAATACAAAAGGCAGAAGAACCACGGACCAAATATTTTGCCTAAGACAAGTGTTAGAGAAAGCATACAAACAGAAGATAGAAATACGTCAACTGTATATACAGTGTGTACCACCAACTATGGACCACCCCAATGACATCTGAAGAGTTCACGATATCGTCGTGCAGTTTAGGTTCAGCAATGCGGAATCATGGGGAAAGTAATATGCTGAAGAGAGATTTTTGGAATGTTTTGATTTTCGAGAAAATTAATCATCTTTGATTTTTTAAATGGAACTACGAGTATATATTTGTTCATTAGCAATGGATAGATCACGAAAAGAGAAATACAATGATGTATCTATGCTAGTATTTTAACGGTAATTTAACCTTCCTGTGGACGCGTAGGAGCACTGTATGCTGCCTCGAGAAAACAGTGTTTTACATCCTCAAAACTTCTATTATTTAATTGAAGAAGGAAGAATAAGAATAAAAACTCCCAAGTATTCATTACATTTTTAATGTTAATACCTTTTATAAATCACAGAAATCTGGCTATTTTTAGGTATAGAAAAATAAAAAAACAGTGTTTCAGAAAATCTTATAAAACAAATTATAACAAATAAAAAAATAACTAGAAAATTGTTATTAAATAGGCAAATTAATTAAATGAAACAGTTACTGTCCTTATATTTTAGAAAAGCATCAATTGCTTTTCATGAAGCCGTTTCCAGTAATTGAAGATGATGCCTGATTTCTTCGTCTATTTCAGCCCTTCAGCAAAGCCTTTAACCTGAAAAAAAAGTACGGAATATTGAAATCAATCCTAACGGTATAAATGTAAATATAACTGTGCAAATTTTGAATCAGTAAGATGACGTATTGATAATTAGTAAACACTGAAAGAGATGGAAGAAGCACTACAACAATTGATGGAAGGATCACAAGGAATAGGCTTGGAAATAAATGAAGAGAAAACAAAATGCAGTGAGTCCCACTAACAACGGGCCACCCCATAACTTCTAAACGGTCCACCGTATCGAAATGTAGTTTTTACCCAACAATTCGGTATCATAGGGCAAGCTGTAGAGATATTGTTTCAAATATTTATAGTTTTAGAGAAATTTAATCATCTTTGAATTTTTAAATGGAATCTTGTACTTTTCTCATTAGCAATAGATAGATCACATAGATAAAAGTAGGTTTTCTCACTTGCGTTAGATACTAAATCGTAAAAAGAAGAATGCAAGGATGTAACATATGTTAATGTTTTTATAATATTATGAGTATAAAATGATAATTTCTGACATGCGATTTTAAATTAAACGTACAATATTTCCTGGTGCAGCCCGTGCAACTGTCGCTTTGGGGGAAGGTGGCCTTCGCGGCCTCTCCCCTCTACCCCTAAGAGTGCCGGCAGTTGTCTGTGAAAATAAGCTCAAATTTAGAATCATTAGAAGTTTTCTCAAGTATGTCTCCACATTTTTTCTTGAAACTTTTGGTAAGGATTGTGTTATTTGGTCTGAATTACATGACGAATGCTCCATTTTGAAGTCTTTTGATCTTCAAAAATAAAAAAATGTATTTTTATGTCTCTTAGACTGTTAAGACAGAGGAACCCTTCTTTACAATCACCCCTTCTGCGCGACCCCCCCCTCTTCCCAACAACTTTTTTCGGGAGGGAATGCTGTTCCTGTAAGACCAATGCATTGAAATCCCCTTCATGCCGATTGCCCTTGTTCTGGACCAACGACCATCATTCCTCCACAAAATCACACTTTTTCCCCTTGAATGCGACCACTTTTATCCAAGTCTCGAGAAATGTTTTTCAAGGTCTTACGTCGCTTCCTGCGAGCTGTAACTTGCGGCCTTGGTAGCAATCGACCATTATCCACGATATCTGACGCGGCAGGGAGAAGTGTCGCTGTCATTTGTCCCTTTGGATGTGCTATTCTTACAATGGCATTGGAGACAGGTTCCACTATTTCTCCTTCAGTCTGCAATTCTATCCAGCGCTGCACGTCCTTTCACTGTGTAGCGTAGCCACAGATTGTGTTGGGAGTGTTATAGGGAAGTCTGTTTTCGCTACAATTTTCAGTTCATCCTGGCAAATATCAATCGCTAAAAGAAAGAGAGCGAAACTCGCTTATCAGTGATAAGGAGAGCGAAAATGGAAAGTCCCAGCTATTTAATTGTGGTAAAGTCAGATACAGAAATTTTTTTTTTGTTATTTAAGGTCGCATCAACTACTAGGTCATTAGCGATCACCATTGGATGTAACGTTATGGTGTGAGGATGAAACGATATGGTGATGCTAGGTGGTGAAAGGACGAACATACAACCATGCCCGCGACCCCACGGTCCAAGATCACTATGGCACTACTGCTTTAGCGATCTCGGCCCAGGGGCCGACTGTCAATTTTTGTAAATCGAGAATGATACTTGAAAGATTGAGAAGAAAAATATCAATTAGGACTCTAAGAAAACTCTTGGAAGCCTTACGAAAGCAGGCTCCTTATAATAGTGGGAAAAAGAAAGGGACTCCTTATAAGAGGGCCCACGTTACGAGAAAAGTTCTTCAAAATCGCCTGGGACTTATGAGTCGATAACTTTATCGCCAGCAGTTGATGGTTGAACAGAATTTATGTTCGCCAAAACATTGTTTTCCCATGTTTTAGTGGTGAAATTTGTGAAGGCAATGAAATACGATCAGTGACTGGAAATCGCGAATTCCCGATATACCAAAGGGTAAATGCAATGTGACATCTACATCATGGATGTAACGGGCCTTCTATTTAAAGCAATACCTGACAGAACGCTTGCAGTGAAAGGAGTCAAATGCGAGTCATTAGGATCAATTTCTTATTGACTGAAGATGCTTCTAATAGGTAAAGCCTCCAGATGAACCAAGTTGTGTATTTTCAGGAATCTAAAATGAATCAGGGCAAGAGGATGAATTCTCCATCATTTTATTAGAAAGAATCATGTGTGATGCGAGTATTTTAATTTTAAAATTGGGAAGACTGTAATACAATATAAGTGTTAATATTGCGTTATGAATGTTTGCTTGATTTACATGTTCTCCGTAGCTACATTAAATTGTTGATTTCCTTCCAAGAAACGATTTATTGAAGTGAAAGATTTTGCTTTCTTCGTCCTTTAATTCATGACAAAGGACGTTATGCGTCGGTTGAATATAAAATCTACTCCAGGTTGCAAGGAGCAGATCTAGGGATCTGTCGGTGCCTCTGCAAAACTTTGCGTAAACGTGGCCTGTTGCCAATAAAGCAATGTCTTGAACTTCCCAGTCTTTTGAAAGACCTGTGAGTTTAGGCAAGTTCTTACACAAATTTTGCGGAACAAATCCCAGAGCTCTGGTAAATAGACATCCCGTGTCTTTACGCCACACATTCGACTGATCTCGATTTCCAAACTCATGTATTTATTGTGTTCCGACCTTTAACGATGGCTATTATTTAAAACTATTCTTTTGTTTTACTTGACTGTGATTTCAGTTTTTGTATTTCTTAACAGAAATATTTTTCTTATAAATATTAATTTTGTTTTTTATCCGAGAGTTCTTGACGTTGTTGTTGTGCATTTAATTATAATTAAAAATTTATGTTTTAAATAATTGGAGGTTTTGATTGCGTGTAAAAACTGTTTATTTCACTGTGCTACAACACACGAAATATAAAATCATTGATTTTTAATTATTCATTATTTAATACTCAAGAAGAGCTCCCCATAGAACCCAATCATTTTGTAAGCCTATTAAGAGCTCGATTGAAATGACAGGTAATGGATGAAACGTCACGCGTTCGGACTTGTGATAGAACATATTTTGCAAAAGACGAAACTTGAGCAATTGTCGTCGTGAAGGTAACGATCACAACGCATATTTTGAATGAGTATTTAGCCACGGATGGCAACAGAAACGAATCTAAGCGAAATTAGGTATTTCGTTACAATTTCTTGTGCACAGAAACTAAAGTACGTAACGAAACTAAACTCAAGAGAAAATAATTTTGTTACAGCGGTGCAGAAACGAAACGTTTAGTTTCGTTTCTGTTGCCATCCTTGGTTTTAGCCCTTATACAAGCCTTGTCCTCCAGGTCCCCTTGCCCGGAGAGCGCGCGCAAACGATGCGCTTGCGTCTGGAGCGATCGGTAGTGAGGTGAGCCCTCATACCGCGGCAAGCCTTGTCCTCCAGACAATCCCCTTGCCGGAGAGCGCGGCCGGGCGAGCCGCGGGCGAGGCGACGCAAGCCGCGGGCGCGCCGGGTCGGGTCGCGTCGGGTCGGTTCGCCTCGGGTCGGGCGGGGTCGGGCCGGCGACGCCGCCGCCGCCGCCGCCTCCCGCAGGTCCTCGAGGGCGCCCAGGTGGCAGCCTGCTGGGCCTCCGCCGCCGCCGCCGCCGCCACCTCCGCCCGCCGCCGAAGAAGAGGCGTGTTCGAGCGGCGGTCGCTAGGCGGAGCCACCGCGGGCCGCGCCGCCGCCGCCGCCGCCGCCGCCGTCGCCGCCGCCTCCCGCCAGTCTCGCTCCGGCCAGCGTGGGGAGCGGTCACGTCGCCAGCGCGCTAGACCCCGCCTTGCCTCGCGCCGCCTCGCCTCGCCTCGCGTCGCATCGCGTCGCCCCCGAGTGCTGTCGCCGAGGTGAAGGTGCCGTCGCCGCACGTGGCCAGCGCGGCATGTCCCCGCGCGCGCTCGCCCCCGCCGCCCACGCCGTCGCCCGCGCCACGCCGCCGCCCACGCCCGCTCCCGCCGCACCCACACTGGACGCCAGGTAAGCGCCCAAGGCGCCGCCACTCTCCGAAACAGCTGTCCACGTGTGCTTTTAACAAGGCTGACAGAAGATAGTTTCCGAAATGGTACCTTACGCGTGTGTTTCTACTCCCTCGTATCTAATCCCCCTCTGCTATTTTTCATTCGTGTCTTGAGTAATCGTCACCGACCAGCGTTCATACATGTGGTAGTGTCATTCGTGTTTGTAATAGCCGTGTGGATATTTTCCGTTGAACTGATTTCACCATTCAAAAGGATTATCAGCGTTTCATCTGCGAGCGTGTTTGTTGTTGAAGTGGTCGTGTGAGGACACATGTGGCCCCCTCAGTACCGGTCACTGTGCCCTTGATCGCGTTTTGTAATTTCGTGTGTGAAATCACTGTAAGGGTCGTGATTATCGCCGGTTGTACTCACTCCATTAATCCGGCAACGTGCGTGAGTGGAGACATTGACTTCGACTCGATCTGTCGTAGCACGTGAGAGTGCGGAGTACAAATGAGCACAGCACGCTTTGATATTTATCAGTGTGAGTTGGAATGTGATTGTTTCAATTTTAGTGGACTGATAATATACTTATTTTGATATGTGCTTTAATATTGTATTGAATATGAATCCTGTAGTGATAAACATGCAATGCAAGATAATGTCCGTTTAAATCGGAATTGACTTACGGCATTTTAATTTAGGCGATATTTATAGCATTCTAACGAGTAGATTAACATTCTCGTAGTGATGTGTGAAATGACGAGTTGCATTTCTTTCCTTGTTATTTTTAAACAAGACCATTTGTGTCAACGCACAGAAAATACGTGACAACAGCCTAAAACGAACCAAATTTACCGTGTGGCACTTCGCGGTTTGAATTGTGAACGACGACGTGTGTGCATGCTATTCACCACCCCCGCAGCCGGCTGCACCCCTCCCCGGGCGGGTCATCGGCCCTCCACGCCCCGCCCCCGCCCCGCCACCGCCCCGCCACCGCCCCGCCACCGCCCCGCCCCCGCCACGCCCCGCCCCCCGCCACGCCCCGCCACGCCCCGCCACGCCCCGCCACGCCCCCGCCACGCCCCCGCCACGCCCCCGCCACGCCCCCGCCACGCCCCCACCCCGTCCCCCGCCCCGCCCCCATCACGCCCCCGCCCCTTCCCCGCCACCCTTTCCCCGCCCCTCCCCCGCCACCCTTTCCCCGCCCCTCCCCCGCCACCCTTCGCCGCCCCGCCCCCGCCCCGCTCCCACCCCACCCCGCCCCCGCCCGCCCAATGTCACCGCCCCCGCCGGCACCCCGCCCTAGCTCCATCCGCGGCCCGCCCGCATCCCTCCCGCCCGCGTCCCCGCCCTGCCCCGCCCCCTCCTCCCCCGCCCTTCCCCGATCCCCGCCCCTGTCCCGCCAGCGCCCCCGCCGCGCCCCGCCCACCCCGACCGCCCCCGCGTGAGTCGCACATCGCTTCGCCCGCGCTCTGAATGGATCACCGCGAACGGATCCACATTTCGTCCGTTTTTAACGGGGGGTTAGTGCGAGCGCCATTTATCCAGCGGAACACTGTAATCCAATAGCGGCGGCCGTTGCTGGGCAGCCGCGACGGGAGGGCTTCGGGTGGCAACTGCGACGCGCCCATGCCATTCGCCATGAATTTAGGCGTGCGGGAATCATTAACCACAGTCTACGGCAATGAACGACTGTATTTCCGCTGAACCTACAGTCTCAGCACAAGGAATTTACCTTACGCATTTTTGAAATGTCAGTAATACCGACTTCTTAAAAATGTCGCCAAACGTAACTTATTTTTTTGTTAATGTTATTTATATAAAAAAACCTTGGATTTGTTTCTCTATCTGTTCTACTTCGTGTTAATTATTTTTCTAAAAATTAAATTTCTTCATGAAAAATGTAATTGATTGTCTTGTATCTTGGAAAATTAGAAATATTCCTTGCGATTAAAGAAACACCAGGTTCAGAAGCATCGCCTGTGCGCGATTTTGAGATTCAATCCCTTTCATTTCAGCCTTTCCTGTGCTATTAGCGTTGCTGTCAAGATGCCGTAGGAACTTCGAAGCAAAGACGAACTGCAATTTTGATCTCAGTCCTTTTTCTCAGTGGTCACATCAGTTTGAATGTCAGGCTGAGTTTTTTCCAGGTCCATTTCAGTTACGGCTGTTAATTTTCCAAGAAAATGTCCGAGGAGTTAGGAGAGAATCTTCATGATTTAATTTCCAAATTCAGGGCATTCATACATTTGCACCTCAGCCGTGATTACTGGAGTCCGAAATGATAGTTGCATTGTTATTATTTATTATGGTATTTAATACAGAAATGTATATTGCAGAAGGTTTTCTTTTAGACATTTTATTAAGTTCTGTGTGGAAACTGTATTGGAAGAAAAACCAAGCCATAAATCCTGCGTTCTGGTTGTAGGGCAATCGAGCGCTATAAAGAATAAAAGAGTTGCTCTGAAGTTAAATCAAAAACATAGATACAATTTTTACGTTACTTGCTAGGAAAGATGAATTTGCTGCTGTGACATGGTAGCAGCATTTGGTATGACGCCTTTTTCAAGCAAAGCGCTGGTGTTGTGTGTTCTAACGCGTCATCGATCATAAACATTTTTATTCAAAGAACGATATATCGACTTCTATGACTCTTCCAAAAGTACTTGAATCCGTCGGATGTTTTACTGTCACTATTCTCTGTGTATGTGTAACAGTGTGTATGTGTGTGTGTGAATTTACTGACACTATTCTCTGTGTAGGTGTCCGGGGAGGAAACGTCGAAAGTTCGAAAATAAGCTCTTAAGACAAGTCTAATAAACTACGTGGTTATTCCGAATGGTTGGGCCGCAATGGGCACTCAAAAGTTGGTTTGAAAAATTGATTTCTAGGGGAAAATTTGCATTATAGAAGCATAGAAACACTCCAGAAACATGTAAATTGTTTATTATTTACAAAAAATGAGTATATTTGCTCAGACAGAAAAATTAAGCGAGAAATAAAAAAAAGCATTCGATTTTGTGTAAATTGGTGCTTTTTGTAATTGTGTAAATTGGTGCTCTCGCTTAATTTTTCTTTCTGAACAAATATATTCATTTTTCCTCTCCGGACACTCTGTATATAACACTCAAAATGTGATATTACCCTTGTCCGTTTTCTTGAGCTCTGGAATATCTACCCCCACTGCTTTACTAGTATTAGTTGAATTAGGAATAAGTGATTCCTACGAACATTGTTGAAAAATATAATAAGCAGACATATTTGATGCTGAATAATAGAAAGTATTTTGCATCAAAAAAAGAGCCACAGAGTTGATATTAAGAGTCCTGTCATCGAAATAACCAACTCTTCCCCCCTCTCGCATCTAGTGAAATGAGGGTTCAAGAAAACGTGCGCTAGTAATACTGTCATCAACATGAAATAACGTTTGTCTTTTTTAAGGGAACCTTTTAGAAGCACTCTGCTTGTATGTTATTCTTTGAATATTTATCAAACATTCTTAAATTAATAATCATTCCGATGAAAACATTTTAAGATAGCGCTTCTTTTCATTTCAAGCGAGAAAAGAGATGGTTTAAAATATCTAAGTGTAACCTGTTGTGCTGCAGTATTGACGTACCAAAAACAGTAATAGCGCCTTGTCCTGTTTTGGGACACTGCACTACGGAATTGCTACATTTATGTCATCAGATAGGTTGAGCACTTTGAAGAAAATGTATAAACTTGCAAATTTACGTCTTTCAAAAATCCAGACCAGCAAATAACCTTGTGAGTAGATTTAAAAACTAAGAATTGATTACTTCAATATTATCTGATTTGTTGTTCCCAAAATTCATTGTCAGGGAAGGGAGAAGAGAGAGTTGGATTAATCTAAATTCCAATGTATTGTCCTTTAATAGTTACCATTTATTTGTTCAATATGTTCTGCTGCATATATTGATTTTTCTTATTTGCTGTTTTATTACAGTTTGTAATGAAAACTCCGTTCTTTCCACAGCAGAAAATTAGGCATTTGATTAGATCGAATGTAGAAAGTTGGGAATATAGGAAGTTAATAACGCCTAACACTTAAATTCGATATCTACATTAATGAAGCATACAACAAAGCATCTTGAGAGATTGTTTACAGAACCTTAATTGCTTTGAATAATAAAATGTTTAAAAAGTTATTAATTTACGCAAAAAATAACTAATATTTTCGGATTGTTTATTTTCCCCCTGGAATCTCACAAAATTCCAACAAACAAATTGCATCAGTGCAATGAATATTATTTTTAACACAATGTCCATGATGTAAAGTAAAAAATTTAGTTTTAATTCCCCTCAACGTTGTTCGGGAACTAATTTCAGGTACAGAAGAAAAGAATATGAGAAACGGTGTTTAAGTGTATGTGTGACTGAAATTTTCGGGAGTAACACCCGTGACGCCGTGAATGAGCAAATGATTCTTTAAATCGTAGAATGGCATGCACGGAAAGGGATCCACGGCCTTCTAAATTACGAATAAACATTCTTGTAAGCAGGGCTTAGTTTCTGGCGGAACGCGACAGAACGGCGCGCCGTTCCGGTACCTCGGGAACAAAATAGAAAGAAGAAGAAGAAGAAGAAGAAGAAGGAACAAAAAAAGCAGAGAACAAACACTTGGCCACTTTGATTTTTAGCTCGACCAACTTTCGTTAAATAAATAGTCAATAATAAAGTAAATAAATAGTCAAAAATAAAATAAAGTGTCATTTAACTGCATGATTTTCTATGAAGGTAGTAATATTCTTAGTAAAAACAATAAAATATAAAAATTAAGTTTCATTTACTATTATTATATTCACATAAAGTACATAAGAAACGATTCAATACAAGCAATTGCAATGGTTTGGTCATGTGAAAAGAATGAAAGAAAATAGAATTCCAGAAATAATTTTAGAGTGATTTCCGGTGGGTAGGAAGAAAAGAGGAAGACCTAAACACAGCTGGTTGAGAGAAATTGAGGGAATTTTGAAGGACAAGAACTTAACAGACAAGGATTATGAAGATCGGGACAAATGGAGAAATAAAATTAAAATTGTCATTTATTAGAATTGCGGGTAACAGAAAGTTGTTTTCTGTAATAATGTAAAACTGTGAAATAAATAAATATATTCACATAGAGCCAGTGCTACCTCTGTTATTGTCGTTAAGAGTAATTTATAAGTATTAAATTACATTCTAAATACATTACTATTTCTGTTACGTTAGAAATTAATTTTGAGCGGGTTGCGGGACCTAAAATTTTACAAATGAAGCCTAAAATTTTACAAACGAAGCCTAAAATTTTACAAACGAAGCCTAAAATTTTACAAACGAAGCCTAAAATTTTACAAACGAAGCCTAAAATTTTACAAACGAAGCCTAAAATTTTACAAACGAAGCCTAAAATTTTACAAACGAAGCCTAAAATTTTACAAACGAAGCCTAAAATTTTACAAACGAAGCCTAAAATTTTACAAATGAAGCACTGCTTGTAAGTTCGTGGGCGCGTCAGCCCTGGCGTTGCGGCAGCGGCCGGCCGCCAGCAGCAGCTTCAGCGCGTAGTTCAGCCACCTCCCGCGCGGGGCGCTGGCCGCGCATTCGCGTGCTCGCGTGTCGGCGTGCCGCGCGCGCCCGCACGTGGACGCGGCGCGGCGTCCGCGACGAAGCGTGTTTCTCGATGTCTCGCGACCTATCGATTGGCGGTCGCGACCGCCCCCATTTCCTGCCGTCACGAGCCCTCAACTACGGTGTTTTTCTCGTAAATACCGTGCGAGGCTTTCTCTTCCACATCCTCATGATGTGACGACTGGATCCTTTTGTTTTGCCTTGGGCCTTATTAGCACCACCAACGTCGTACCATAAAGTCTGCCCAATTATTCTTACTGGCTAATGGTTATCCGAATAAAGTGGAGCTCCAAAATAGTGGCAACAATGCTTTCTTGAGCGTACCTCATTTTCCGTTCATTTTTTGAACTCGTGGTGTAAAGTTGCCAAATTTGGACCGTTACCTACATTGGACCGCACTAGTGCATTTTCATTTTAGTATATAAGAGCACTTGTATCATGGAGGGGGGCACTCATACTTAGCAGAACTGTCATTGGTTTGTTATTAAGTTGTCGGGATGTAGCAGTCATTTTACTGAGCAGGATCAGTGTTTTATATGTTTACAGAGCGTCTCACAATTTTATGCTATTTATCATAAACTATTGTGTGCAGTGAATAACTAATTGCATTTTTTATGCTATAGGTTACTAATAAAACACTTCATTTGGTTCCGAAACCGTAATGTAGGCTAGTGTTGCTATTTTAGTCCTTGTGCAACGTTATCTGTTATTCTTTTTTTCTCTGTTATAATATAGGAAAGAAAAATATTGGAAAGAATTCAATAGTACGACGTCGAAGTCTTAATTAGCTTTTGAGAGCTGATACGTGGTAAATATGTCAGTTGTTGAATAAAGCGAAGTTATCCAAGTAAGATCTAATTGGGCCGTTGCGAAGATTATTCCGATATTTTAATTTTGGAGGTACTTTAGATGAAGTCACCTATATATACATTAACAACGGCCGCGGCGGTCATTTGGTGCTTTCATGTAGCTAGAAACTGATACCTAAATATGAAAACTACAAAAGTGAAAAAAGAAATGGTGCATGTAATTAAATTTATGGAATTTGATCCCCATCAATAGCGTTACGTCTTGATTGATGGTCGGTCTTATGAGGGATTTTCAGAAGTTATAAAATTCATTCACATTACGTGTCTTGTTGAATGTAGACTTCCTTTAGAAAGTACAACCCTAGGTTTCTTCTCAAGAATTATAGATTACCATACGATTTTACTTAGAACTATTCAAGCGCGATATTAATTATCAAAGAATATTTTTCTCCATTTTGATGAATAGAGTTTTGAAAACTTAACACAATCCTTTTCTTAAGGCATGTTAATGCATTGCTACTGAGAACTTTGCTGGGTAAGAAATCCTTCGTCTCAGGAGACGATAAATAAGCGATTCGATTGAGAACAGAAGATAATATTTGAGCATCTGTGAAACTTGTTCAGTAACATTCTGTAAATATTTCCCTCCTGAAGTGTGCAAAAGGCTCTGCAAAGTTTCTTCTTACCCACACGCCAGAATGGCATGCTGCAAACCTTCAAACACAGGGATATACAAATCAATTTTCAAAAGGATGAGTGTATTTTTTTGTGTTCCCCAGGTCCAATGAAAATACCCTTGCATCTTTCAATAACGTTCATTGTACTCTACGAGAAGAAAATACATACTTTCCAAGAGGAAATAATTTGAAGTTGACGTAAAAGAGGAAACACAAAGAAAACCTACAAGAAATAAGTGTCACATTTTTGTGCCTATAATGAGATTCGTTCTCTATAAACTTAAGGTGATACGTTCTCATTTTTTCACTTCGGCCCCGTTGTGAGATCTAGAAAATGCGACATTTTAGTTCAGGCAATTCAAAAAACCCATTGTTCGGTTCACGTTGTGCCCTAAAGGATGTAAGTGTAACAGTCCATCGATTTATTCTGTCAGTCATTTCGGGAAAACCGTTCCGAGTTTCGCGGTTATGTAACGCAGACACTTCATGTAGAATATTGACGAGAAATGTGATGAACAGTTTTGTATGGCTTCCGAGGGAAAGAAAAATAGAGGAAGACTACATTCCAACTAGAGCAGCAAAGTGTAAAAGGGATTAGGACACAAATTGTGGAAACTGTGTTTGTTTAAATCTTTAAGACCAATTCCAGACATTCCCATTAGGTAATACAGAAATCTGAAAATTATCCGGAAATACTGCTGTCATTCGTATGCATTCAACACTAATAACCTTCTTTTTACACTAACGCAGTATCTCTGACTAAAAGTTCATGACGAAATGTAGAAATGTTTCGGGATTTACCTTTCTCTTTCCTGGCAACACATAATCGTAAAGTTTAATATGTGTACCTTGTTTTATTTTTGTGCGTTATCTTCATTCAGGTTGCCCAGCTTTATAGCTATCCTATGTCTTAAGCGGCACTCGAATATACTCGAACAGAGATTGCCACTACAGCTCTTTGCTCTAATTAAGACAACAATGATCTCATTATAAATTAATAATTAGCATTTGCTTTTTCGATTGTATTATACCAACTCGTGCGGTCTCACTTTCTTATCATTTCCCCTAACCTCGTTAGTTTCCTCAGAACTGAGGCGCCGGAGTTCCCCGAAGCTCGTGCAGAATCCGCTCGTAGTTCACTGGGCCAAGTGCTGAACTGTGGCTAAAAGATAAGCAATACATTTGACCGCACAAGTAGCTTAGTGAAAAGGCAAAGGGGGCCCTACGTAGCGCTTCGAATGCCCGGCGCCACCTCCGAAAGTCCCGCTTCCGCCTCCGCCTCCGCC